>JABJVR010001567.1:0-18944 GCA_025773905.1 Chitala chitala
CCCCCCCCCCCCCCCCCCCCCCCCCCCCCCCCCCCCCCCCCCCCCCCCCCCCCCCCGCCCCCCCCCCCCCCCCCCGCAGTAATTACAGTCGCATCAGTTTTGGTGGCAGAGAAAAGACAGATGTAGGGAAAGTAAGAGAATATCTTAATTTGTTACTGTTTATCCTGATTGCAATACATGTCACAGTAAGGGCCCAACGTTTCTTTAACATGAGGTCTAATTGTGTTTTATTGTGTATGACATCTTACAAAATTCCTATAACATGAAGTCGTTATCTGTGTGTAGTCTTGTTATCTCATTAGCTAATAATGACATACTGCCATTAACAATGTTGTCATCCTAATAACTCCCCTCATTAGAACAGATATAATGTGATGAAAATCAGCAAAATTCATAAAAATGATCTTACAGTTTCTGTTCTAATATAAAATTATGATTTTTAAATATAATTATTTTCAGATTAAGGTCGTAGTCTAATCCCGTAATGTATTATTAATTAAGAGTTCTTCAGACATACATTTACACCTTTTTGATAAGTCTCTCAAGGTAAGAATTTATCTTCGCATGCTAATGTCAATAGTGTAAAAATAGTGTCGATAACATGCAAGCAGTATAAAACAAGCACAACTGGATGAAGATTCATTAATAACTAATTACAGAAGATGTTTTGGAATGACATGGACATCCTTTCACAATCCTGTCATTATCTCTAAAAATGCTGCCTTTTCATTACTTTTAGTATTTCAATAAAGGGCTAATTGCTCATAGTATGATGGTTGAGTTATACAGTGATAAAATTCAGCTTGTCTGTTACATTTCAAGACTACTTCTTTCTGTTTAAAACATAATTTTAGGAGATATTATAAACTGAATTATATAACATTTTAAAAGTTGACTATTTAAAATGTAACAGGTTAAAGTTATTCACATTCTTGCCAAAGCAAAATCTAGATCACTGGAAAAAATAATGGATTTAAGATGTTTAAATTCATACTTCTGTGTCTCCATGGTTTTCATTGAGTGGAAAGATTCCATTTCAATCAAAGGAAATTAGCAGAAATATGATTTACTTTCTTCCTCCTCTTATCTGATAGCCTAAGCCTGTTATCTGTTACAGTAAACATCATTGAATTGTGCCTCTGAACATACTTCTTCCTTTGCCTTACGTGTCATTTTATAGAGTCTCAGAAAAGTTGCTGGTCCATCTGGAGAAGGTCTTTGCTCAGTTGAAGAACACGAGCTGAGGGAACTCATCAGATCTGCAATTATCTGTCAGCATTATTAAAAATAAATAAATAAATAAATGTTGTGTGATTGGCTTTTGTCACACAGAATGTGATGAATCAGAGCTGAGAAGTGAGGATATCCTTAAACACCCTTACTGTTGCTATTTAAAAGTGCCGAACCAGATTCTTCTGTCTAAAGTCTGTCAGTGATCTGAACATTCTCTGTATGGTTCTAATCCACAGGGCAAATTGTGGTAGAACATTTCCTTTCCAGATCAGTGTCAGGCATATTATTCTTTGATAAGTTGATAACAATTTAAATGTGTTAGTATAACTTGTACCTATCAGCTGGTCACCTGAAGAGTCAAGTAAATGAATGAGGCAGGACATTTGGTATACTTTGCCATCATTACTAGCACTGATAAGGAAATTTTTAGCTGATACCAATAGCTGATTACTTCTAAAGGTGATACCAATGCCGATTGTTTTTTTTGGGGGGGGGTCCTGTTTACACAAGGACTGTCCAACATAATAAGAAATAAATTACATTCCAGAAACATGTAAAACACAATTTTTTAAATAATTCCACACAGCAGACATTTTTCTACCTGTTTAGGTAGAAAAGGTACACAGTACATACAATGCTGAAGCATAATGAGTAAATATTGTCTGATTGTTGCTGTATCAATCGATACTGATAGTTAGCCGATAGAATCAGTGCATGTCTAATTACGGCAAGGCATGTTGGTCAGAGCTGGTGGCAGTGACTGTCACACCTGCTCTCTGTAGTTTTTCAGCTTCCATAACAGTCTGACGAACAAAATGGAGAAACTGTCTCATAATTGCTGTCATCAGTACAGGGCAAGGTACACATCGGCCACCTTATTTGCTGGCAGGTGGTCTACCTCTGTGGAACACGACCAGAATCTGCTCCTGTTGGCTCCATGTGAGGAATGCTCTATCAGTCTTTGCGAGGCAGGCAGAATGTTACCTGCATTCTGGGCCCATACAGAAGACTGCCAGTATGTTGCGAGGGAACACAGTGGAGGATAACCAAGGAGACCAAGTTTAGACCAATATTTGGACCAAAGTAACACAAGGCTCACATTATGAAACACTGCTCTTTTCCCCATTAAAAATGACAACAATTTAAGATTTCAGCTTTTTTAACCTGTTAATGTTACATTTTACACTGCTGCAATAAAATTGTCCTGTTTTAAGAATGTGCAATGTTTATTTCTACACTTCAAGAGGGCTTGCTCTTGTTTATGTGTGCAAGCGTGGAACAGCAGATTGCCCAACTAAGGAGGAAAAAGACAAGCAAAAACTAAACACAGTAAATTGATTATTATTACACCAAAATCACTGCTTTAATTATCTTAATGGACATAAAATGTTGCTTCAATTATCACTTATGCGTTTGGTTTTGACTGCCTCTTGGTCCATCACTGAATATGCAGATGAGTGTAGACGAATGTACTTGTTTGAGAATGTGTGCTTGAATTTTCCATTACTGCTTGTCTCCTTTCTTGAGGTCACTGAGCCATGAACCCTAATACCGCACTCCCACTAGTAAGGATTATAAAAGTGGAATTTTAATGTAAGACTGCTGAAAATTGGGGAATTGCAACCGGCACAACAGAAAACGAGAGCGGGAAACATTTAATCAATTGGAAATATCCTGCAGCGCCTGTCCAGATTGTACTTATTGGAGAGTAAGTGAGCACCTTTCACATGGCTGTAGACGGATTCATTTTAGACACTAGCCGCGTTTACATGGACCCTGATATTCCGCTTTTAATCGGAATAACGTCTTATTCCGAATAAAAATCCATCATGTAACCATCTCAGTCGCAAAAGACTGATCCGATTCGGCTTGATTCGAATAAGAGGGGTGTTAGTTCACCCATGGCGCCTATTGTTCATAACCCTATTTAGGGATTGGTTGATTTTGGCGCATTTATTTTGTAAAAATGGGGATTGTGGGTGTTCCGGGGTTAGAAATAATAAACGAACAGACGTCTGAGATGTCCGTCTCTTTTGTACGGCGGCATATTACTGCCACCATACAAAAAATATATGATCAATTTTGTGTTTTCACACAAAAGCGCCACTTTGTGTTATAACGTGAAACGTTCTGCGTTTTAACACAAAGTTGCGCTTTTGTGTTAAAACGCAAAACCTTTTGTGTAAAAACGTAAAAGTTTTACGTTAAAACACAAAACTGATCATATATTTTTTTTCTATGGTGGCAGTAATACGCCGCCTTACTTTTGCTTAATTAGTACATCACAAAAGGGGTAGTGTAACCCTTTAGTAATCCGATGGTTTGGGTATGTAAACACTTTATCTGATTGTTCAGTTGTTGGATTAAAATACATTCTTTCTGCGCATGCGCTTCCCATCAGGTCACGTGACATGTTTCTGGGCGTCGTAGAAACATGGCAGGAGCGAGGCAAACATGCTCTGCGGTGGATAGTATTTATTTATTGTAAATTTTAAAATAAGTAAAAAAAATTATTTAAATCATTGATGGCGGAAAAAATGTTTTTTTTTGAAAAGTTTAACACAACTGGAAAATACGTGAAATCGGACGGAACCACTTGTCATTTAAAATTATCGCACGTCACAAAAGTTTTATTCTGATTAAATGCTCTGAGCATGTAAACAATTAAATTTGAGTCTTTAATCGGAATAATTTCAAAACCGAATGAAGATAAAATGTGCATGTAACTGCTGCCACTTTGTCACAAACAGAAATGTACAACTTAACATTAACCTCGCCAATTTGAACTATAACATGACTGTTAATACCACTCAGACTAATGGCATCAGCTAAACAATTGCTTGTTTAAACAATAAATATCACGGTTCAGAAAACAAGCACTGAAGTCAATAATGTTAGCGAACTCGCGTTGAAGTCAAGCTTTATTGTAGTTAATGAAGATAATTTAAAATGGCAACCAAAATCATTCCTGTTAAACGGAGCCGACATTTATCGCACAACAAACCAAAACATGTAACACAGAAACAATGAATATTGTTCTTCGCTGTTATTTTTAAAATAATCACATTTTCACACTCAGCAGTCTCTCCTCACTTTATTAAGAACAAAAATGACGACGAGCCCTAAAATTGCGTTAAAACGATTCTGATTTTAATGAAATAAGCCCCAAGCATGGGCGATGGTACAGCTCATTTAAGACCTCCGTTTTCCCAAGATAAGCAAATACGGAGTAGGCTTGAATAACTGTAATGCTAGAAATAGACTGATTCTAAAAGGAATGTTAGTGTGTCGCAGTAAGTACTGGTAAAAAACCCCGAACCCATACCATACGTTCTGCTTTTGTTCATACTTTTGCTGCTTAATACTTAGCAGTTGAAGAGTGTGTCTGTGAAATAATCTGATAAACAGACTTTTGCTTCAACACAGAGGAACATTTTCACTTTTGTTAGTATACTGAGAAAATACACCACTGAATACAGTTATTTCATATGACATTCCATTTGCTAATGAACAATGACTCAGTTCTCATAAACGTTGCCAGATTTGAAATATTTGACTGTACAACCGAGCTGCCTCACATGCACCATTCCTAAACACAGGAAAATGCAATGAAACCTTAGAGACCTGTAGATGCTTTCAAAGTCTCCAGGCTATGTACGAAAAGTCTCGTCTTATGCCAAAAAGGCAGACACATACAGATGTGCATTGCGTAATATGTGGGCTTATATGCAGTGGCCATCTGTCTTCTTTTTACTTATCTAATTGCTGTGTTCAGCTACACAAAACAGGAAACCAAGAAACTAGGCAAGTGCTTTTCTTAAAAGTTTAGTATATTTAAATATGTCATTTAGAATTACTGGTTCACCATACACACATTATAATGTGTGTATAATAGATGTGTTCCTTCTGCCATGCAATAGACTTGTAAACTAATTATATTAATTGCATGTACTGGTCACCATGTGCTCACACAGTGTTTACTGGACTATTACCTGTCTATGGACTTCTGTGCTATTTGAGGATACTGCCATACAGCATTGCAACCGTTCTTGGGGTGCCAGGTAGGTATAATCTCCATGGACTGCTAACATTTATCCCAAAGTCCTAATATCCTGGAATGAAAGTATCTGCAACATGTGGCAGGAATTTATCACTCCAATGAGCCTAAAAATGGGCCTGGATGAAAATGTGGGAAGAAAATGATAGCAGTCTAAAAATATTGGGCTAACTCCAACACCGCAGGTAGTGCTTTGTCAGAGCAGCGAGCCGGCTCTGTAGGGCATGTTTCTCACAGAGCAAGGAAAAAAGTCACATCCATCACACTGAGAAACTTCCCCTTCTGTTCTTCAGCACACACAGCTGCTGTACATATCTGTGCTACAAAATTATGGGCATGTTTCTGTCTGGGCAGAGCACATGTGCTGACACATGTCCAAGAGGGGGCGATGTTGCAGAAATCGGAGAGTTTGCTCAGTGCTGTGGCTTTGCAAAGCTAACTACCTCATGTCTGTTGGAATTATTGTTTACGTTTAGACAGGGAAACACATCTATATAAGAACTTAAAATGATAACTTTCTTTAATATTAGTCTAAAACCTATTGATATAAAAGATTTTTGTGCAGAGCCTTGAGAGAATGCAGGAACAAAACAGTACCATACAGCTCTTCTCATGCTGATAACCCAACAGTACAGGAGAGAAATGGAGGTGATGAGTCATCTGACCAGGGGTGCAGGTGTTGAAGGTAAAAGTCAGATGTCTGGGGGAGGGAACAGTTAGCCTTTTGTTCACGAAAATTCCCAGTCACTTTATAAATACTGAAGGCCAACTTTCCGCACCATCAATGGATACATATAGGGGGTCCTCACTGCTTTTGGGGACTAACTGAAAGAGGGGGTAGATTTAGAGGGGTTTGACTCTGCCACACTCTTGCAATCTGACCCACTGTCCTTCTGAGATAGGCTGGCTCTGCGGCCAGTCATCGAGATCATTCTGTGAGCATTGACTGGAAGTTCGGGATCCGCCAGTGTCCTGCATGGAAGCTCTTGTAGCACAAATGGGCCAGCTGGCTGGTCGCTCTCTGTGTCTCAGTGATAACAGCGTCGTCCTCCTTGAGTGAACTTCACACAAATGGCTGTGACGAGGCTGGCGCTGAGAGAATTGCTGTGTGCTACTGTTTCCATCCCTTCCTTTTTACTTACCCTCCATTTCAGGAAAAAAAAAAATCCTGCCAGAAGAGAAATATATTTTTGTAGCTTCCCCCCTTGAAGTCTCCTGCTAAGCCTTAAACTTTCAATAGCTTTACTTTTTGGATTAAGATTGAGAACTGCCTAATAATACATTTACGGTATGCAGATATGCAAACCTCAGTTTGCTTGTAATAAGCACAACATAAAGCAGGATTTCAAGTTTTAAGTTTTTCTACATAAGGGGTTTAATTCAAACTATCTGATGTTAACACTTTCAGGTGCATGCTGAGGAGAAGCATTACCCAGCTAGGTGGTTATTTCATCCTGCACTGTGATGGCGATGCTGATGCTGATGAGGATCATCATGACCATGGTTAAGGTTCCAGTTAGGAACGTGTTGATTCAATGCCATGTTTTTAACAAAGTGAAAGAGAACAGGCTTCATATGGAGAGGAGTCCTAGAAGCTGAGCACGGCCAGGTTCAGGCCTGTTCGTGGCAGGATGTACTCATACGTTTCAACATATTTGCGTTTATATACATTGTGAGGTGTGTGATTGGTGAAGACTCCAACTATGCACGAAGCCTGTATTAGCACAGACATGTGGAAGTGTCCCTCTCATGCAGCACGAAGCCACACACCCTCAGCTAATGCGTCACCAATCATTGGAATGATCATAATTTCCTGAGTATTAAGATCACCAGTTATACTATTATGGTCGTCCAAATTAATTGACATGAATGCTATTTCCCCTTTATTTTTGTTTAAGTGAGACAGGGATATGAGGTGATTAAGTTTTCAAAACTTTAAATTTAGATTATCTTGTTATTGAGTTTAACCTGGTTAGCAGGCGTCTATCTGGGTTGTCTACCCAATGACCCATCTAGTCAGTTTCAAGTTTACTTGGGTTAACCTTACATCATCATCTGCATCCTCAATGTCACCTTGGTATACCATAATAGTGCAATGAAAAGGCATCGGTTTTCTTTTCACATGCCCAAATGTCTATATATTTGCAAATCAACACCACAAAAGGTAATATACTGTATATATTGTGATGTTGATTTGCAAAGACTAAGAATATGAGACCATGGGGTAACATCAGCGAATTAGATTGCATGATATTTTTGTTGCTATAGCAACCACTTCATACTTTAACAAAACTAACACATCACCTTCTGTTCTCTTCTACTCTTTTCAGAGTGAGTCAGTTTTTTCCAGGTACAAATAAAGAGCAAATCAAGAGTCCCCACTTGATGTCTTGGTGTGTGTCGGGATTATTGATCATCCATAGTGAGTAACATTGTCCATAAAGCACTTAGAAGATTACAGAGTATTACATTAAGTGACGTGCATCTATCAGCTTGTGTTTGGAAAGCATGTCATTATTTTAATAGACAAAGGAGGCACTTTAGACCTTCTCTTTTCAACGGTGTGCCACTGTAAACATTGTTAACACAGTGCTGCCCACAGGACTGAGCAGATGACCTCTGTGTCAGTGACAGCTCAAGTTCTGGAGAGAGAAAGGGGTGGAACGGTGACGAACAGTTTGGAACACCAGCATGCAGTTTTCTTTGCAGTTCATTTTATCTCTACCGCAAGGAAAAAAAATGTCTGACGTCCTTAAAGCTGATGAAATAGAATGTAAAAAAAAAAAAAAAAACAAAAGTCAGTAAATACACCGCAACACCAAAATGCCAAAGATGTCTGCTTGCTGGCCGTGAACATATTTGTGTTGGAATTCATTTTTGCACTTCACTTGAGGTAATTAACCTTACAAAAAGCAGCTGAATAATTCACTACAATGTCCATGGAAATGTAGAAGTGTGTTACAGTTTCTGCCTCTGTCAGAGTATTATATTATTACGTTACATTGTTTTCTTCCATCGCCCTGCTGCAGAATGATGAAACTTAGGTGTCGTTTCAGTTCAAGTGTGACCAGCCTGATGAAATCACTCATTTTACTGTTATTTCAGCTAAGTTGGATCAATTTTATAGCTCTCCCAGAAAAATCTGTCAGACCCATGTTAGTTAGAGACCTCAGTTTTAACTACCTCATCTTTCATTCTGACACAACAGCGCTTACATTTTCTTTGTCTTTGCTAAAGATAATCCCATAATATACATCATCCAAACATTCACAAAGGGCTCACTGTTCAATGTTAGAAGACCATAAACACCTTCCTTAGAAGACAAAAAGTGGAGGGACCATGTTCTTACTGGCATATACTCATTTGGTTTTTGCCACATACTTCTGTGTGTAGCCACACGCAGTACCTGGGGAGCTACTGCTTTAGTGTCTTGTTCAAGGACACGCCTGGCAGCTCGGCTGGGATTCAAACCAGAATCAGAATCAGAATCACAAACATTTATTGCCATGTAAGTGAAGGTGATTCACATTACTAGGAAATTGCTGCGGTGCTTGGTGCATACATAGAGCAACACAGAACATACAATTGGTATGATACAATAATAAATACAGAATAAAGAATAGAGTAAATGAACTGTGCAATATGCCAGGAAAGTTAGTGTGCAGTTTCAAGTAATAGGATAAATAAACTGTGCAATATGCAAGAAAAATTGATGTTCAGTGTCAAGTAGGGGGGTGTAACAGTTCCAGGTTTTTACTGAGGAGTCTGACAGCAGAGTTGAAGAAACTGTTCTTGTGGCATGTGGTTCTGGTCCGAATGGACCTTAGCCTTCTGCTGGAGGGGAGTGGCTCAAAAAGTCTGTGTCCAGGGTGGGAAGGGTCAACTGTGATCCGGCCTGCACTCCCCAGTGTCCTGGAGGTGTCCTGGACAGAAGGAAGGCTGCAGCCGATTACCTTCTCATCTGAGTGCACACCAGGAGACATCCTAGCCTGATGTTCTACCTGTTGAACCACCAGGCTGCATGTATATTATGGTATGCATATACATGCTTTAAGTGTAATATTGAGTTGTAAAAACAGTGGCCTGCACTTAGAAGCACACCAGTTACAAGCACAGTCCAATTGTGTCCTGTTCCTGTCTTGTTTGAATTCAGGCTATTTCGAACAGAAGTTAACTGTTCATAAACACAAGTGATAAACTCAAAGTTCAGCTATGAGAACACGCATATATGGCCCCTCTTGTTCATTACCTGGCCCACCCCTCTTCACCTATAAGCATGAATGTCAGTAGCCAATAGTAAATCGCCGTAATGTGACACACAGACCATCAACAGCCAATGACATTGCTCATTTGACAAATGTTTCTGACCTCCTGTCTGATTCATTCTGCACTTTTTTTAGTATTGTGTAAGAATAAAGAGTGGCATTATCAAATGCGCATTGTCTTCAGCTAAACAGATGTTTTGAAGAGAGTGAATGTGACTCAGTACAGTGTGCATTCAAAGGTATATTTGCTAATTTACACAGATTAAATAAATACAAATCACTGGTCCTGTATCATTTAATGGGATACATATTTATGACTATCAGAATGTTATTCAGAAGGCAAAAACTTTTCCAGTTAGATTTAGCTTGTAAATGTAAAGACACCAGATTCTGTACGCAGGGGCACCATTAGAAATTTTGACTTCCTGAGAAATATTATATTAGATGTTATGTTAAGATGTTATGATATAATTTTTGCAAGCATCTTGGAATTGTTTCCACCCATCTATGGTGCCCCTGACTGTATTTACTGTCATAATATAAATTAAAGGTTTTATCATGCATTCTGTGCACTAGAATATCATGATTTTTTCTACTATGCGGTCACTATCATCTTGGGTTAGCTAGATCTAGCTAAGTTAATAAAATCACAATGTTTATACCCACATTATTGTCAATCTGGAGGTTATGCATATATGTCAGGAGTGACCAACCACAACTGTGGAGTGCCTTAGTGGGTGGAAGTTTTTTTAATTTGACCAATATCTTAATTAAATACCAATTACATTATCGCATATCCTCATTCTCATAATTTGTGTGTGCTTAGTTGTTTTAAATTATTGAGAGCTACAAAGAAGAAAGTTAAAAGTGAGACTCTTGTGCTTTATGATCAGTAACATAATTATAAACCACACATTACAATGTCTCTCTAACTGCAAAATTATAGCAGAGAATGTATGGATAATTCTGCAAGGTGTTTAAATGCTTTTGAAATTCTAATTTGAAATTAATAAAGCTTCTTCAGTATTACTGGATTGGCACAATAATTATACAAAACGTCAGTGTTTAACTGATATTAAGATTCAATTAATGGCAGAAATTGGCTGAAGAAAAAAGCTGCACACACTGAGGCTCTCGAGGACCGTTGTCGGACACTGCGATACAGCGTGCACGGTAGGCAATTTTACGTTTATGCAGTACATTTACCGACCAGAGGAGGGCAATGTTGATCCATGTTTTACACTTTTAAAATCAACTTTCATGAAACAGGCAAAAAGTGGACACCTTGTGCTCGGAGTAAATAAAGCCTTCTTTCTTGAAGAACTTAACACCGTCTGGAGTCACAGTTTAAGAGAGCTAATTTAAACCGTTTAATGTACTTCATAAATTCAAATGCTTAATGAAAGTGTGTGAAGTACGCCCTAAAATAATTCATTCATAGACTGGTGTGTTAATACCAAATCACCCGGGGTCTTTGTTAAGTGCATTCTGTCTGTCTGATGGTATGTCTTTGCTGGATCAGAGATTCTGGATTCATTTTAATCATGACTTAGTCCCTAAAGTTGTAATCACTGTCTATCGCACGAACAAATTTACTGAGAATGTCGTAGTATTTGTGTTGTTTACGAGAATAAATTCAGATATGTGGCTTGTACTCTGATTTAGACTAGACTTGACAATCACCTGAAATCAGACATACCTGTCATAACCTTGTGTTCAGTACAAAAGTAGTGTGACTCTGCAGCTCTTTAAAGCCAATAGCACAGCAACTGTTTGGTTTATTGTCTTTGTTGTAGAAAAAATACTGAAGATAGCCGAGAGACTGAATGACTAGAGATTTGAATAGGAATTAATTACACAAATGTGGACCTCCCACGATGCTGTAGCACTGAAGTACAGTTTTTATGAAGGATATTTAGGTATTTGAGTATCACTGCCCTAACAGTCCCTATACCCTGATGCTTTAAGGACAAGTTGCCAGATGTGGCTCACTGCCTGAGGTTTCCAGATCCTCCAGAGGCATGTAGAACACTGAGCTGGATCATCCATCCATTCTCTATACTGCTTGTCCAATTCAGAGTCATGGGAAGTCTGGAGCCCACCCCAGGAGGCACAGGGCGCAGGGCAGGGGACACCCAGGTCAGGGCGCCAACCCACCGCAGTGAACAGGATCAATAAAGATCAAATCAAGAGACATCCTATGTTATTGCAACGTTGTTCTTTATGACTCTGTGACTCCAATACACCAAATATTTCTGTGTTTGTAATAACTCTTTAAAAATTAACGAAGGTATAAACTACACTCAGTAAAGCACCGCAGTGTAGAGCTTGTAGCGGCATGCCTTTTCAACTTTGCAGGCAGGAGACGTCAGTGTCTCATTTGGGAGTAGGTGGGCAAATGTTCACATTCATGACGAATTGTACCTGTGCCAAATCTCTCTCTCAGAGGAAGTTCCACCCACTGCCGCTCAGACATGGTGGTGGTGCTGGGTGTGAGGAACATCTCCTCTGCATGCCCTGAACAGTGTGAGTTCCCACAGCACACGTCAGGTCAGACGGATGGCTATGGCAGGGCTGTGTAAACAGGCTGTCTGATGGCGAAGTGGGCTGGTACGTGTGTCCCCCAGCCCTGAGCACACGCATGCCACATGCAGAGGGACAAACAGCAAGACCAGCAGGTTCTTACATACCTCTGCACATGAAAAATTGACGGAACACAAAGGCTTGCGTTGATGGAAGCTAATTTATCATCAGCAGCTTAGCGACATAGGTGACTCTAGTTTGACAGCTTTCAGGAGCTCTGACGTGCAGAATAACAACAGGGTCTGTTTGCTGGTTGTCGGTTTTTTACCCCACCCCCAGATTCTTCTCCTCCTGCAGACCTCACAGTGAACCCTCTTAGTTTCTCCTTTCACTCTACTCTAAATATTTGCTGAGTTAAATCCTGGTTTTGCAAACATAAAACCGTGTAATGTGTGAGCGCGCCTATTTTATGTGTGTTTGTACACCTGTTTTTGTCAACTGAACTTGAACTTGAAACTCGAACTTAATCACAAACCTGTGGAGCTGTGCTGAGAACGTGCAGAATGTTTTCCTAGCAGCATCCTGACACAATTACATTAATTACAGTCAGACTTGGAGCAAAGACATATTTGAGAAACGTGTGTTTTGTATTAATGACAGACCAGGCCCGTGAGAACCATAAATCTTGAAATAACTGTAGTGGACAGTTACCAAAGTGATTTGTTTACCCCAGATTAACCCCATTTGTGGTCTTGAGGTAAACAGATTCTGAGGGCACAGAGGGAGTAAATGAAACCCATACAATATCTTTAAATGTGCTAAATAACTGTGCTAAATGTCATTTTCTGTTGCTGTCATGGCTCTGGAAAAGGATTGCAGGTTTCAAACCGAATACTGTAGGGGTTCGGTTACACAGTTATACTCCAGGTTCAGTTCTATCATGAGCATGGGTACTGATCACATCTCAGACTGATATGGAAGAACAATATTAGGACAAAGAATCCTCGTTACATCTTTCACATAATGACCTAAATTAGTTAATGAACTTCAGGTTTGCCTTTTTGCCATATTTAACATTCAGTCAAACAAAATTCTCTTTATTAAGGGTTAATGTAATTTTAGCCTTTAAAGAGGTGCATTGACAATGGGAGTAAGATAAAGTGGCTACCAGACTTTAAGTCCGTATGTTCACGGCGCAGTCTGGGCAGACATCAGTTGTGTAGGACACACTGAGTTTTGTTGAACATAAAAGTAATGAATATTACCTTTCATGGTTATCCTTTGGAGAACCATCCCTCCATAATTCACACTTTAAATTTAAATGTCACTACTGTTGAATACTGTCTGCAGCTCATTGAGTGTACGAAGGACTCTACAAGGGGGTAAAAATATAACTCACACTTTGTGTGTGTGTGTGTGTGTGTGTGTGTGTGTGTGTGAGAGAGAGAGACAGAGAATGTGTGTGTGTGAATACAATATCTCATAATACATTTCTGTCCAGAGCTGACACAACATGGCTGGGTGTGTGCATGTGTGCGCATGTGTGGGTGTGGAGGCACAGGGTGGGGTCGGCTCGGTGGGTATCTGTCAGTAAGTCCTGTCGGTGTCAGACACCGCATTGCCTTTTGGGACCGCCCTGGGTCCAGTAGTTCTTCTCTAGAAGGCTGGACCTAAGCCCAGGCTCGTACACTCCTGTGAAATACACAGGAAAGGAGTCAACAGGCATGGGCGAGTGTGTGTGTGAGCCGTCTGGATGATCTGAAGGAGACAGAGACTCAAACAACAAAAGGTGTCAAAAGAAAAGCATTTAATCCATCACAGAGTATACAGACTTTTGTCTATAAGGAACATTACATAGATCACTTAACTTCTCTGCTAAAAAACATATAACAATGTAAACACATTATCTACTGAGTACATTAGAAAACTATGCATAGCTTCAAAATTGTTTAATCAGCGATTGCAATATGGTAATGTACAATGAAACATACAATGAAAACATGATAGGAGATGTATGGTAATCAAATCATTTCACAACAGAAAAATGTTTAAATTAATGGAATTGTGCATTCATATAACGTGATCCTCATATTCTGTTGTATGAATGTACCACCTCTGTCATGTAGCTGGATTATAGGATGCTTTAACAAATTATGCAACAGATGTTTTATCTTCACATTTTCAGTTTTTTTTCATTCTTCAGTCCTTTTTTGTCCTTCACAGTTGTGGGGGTACAAATGAGTAATAAAGTGGGGGATTGACTGACACAGTAACAATAACAACGTCTGTTTCCAGCTTTCTTATGCCTTATAAAGCCAGAAGTACTGTGTGTGGCCACGTTTCAAACACAGATCACCCCTGTAACTCCCAGTTTCAGATTTGGGCCTGTGTGGCTAATTAATGAGGTGAGAGACCCCGCTGAGGGAGAGAGGGGAGTTTATGGACAAGGTACAGATTAGCCAGAGCAGTGGGCACTGAAAAAGATACAGGGTGGCCTTGTCACTGGTGCCAGTGCACTGTCATTCTGACCCAGACTTGGCAACCTTTACCCCACACGTTTAATATGAGCCATGAGGAAATGTGCAGTGGTCTCTCTGCTTCATTAGCCACTGCTGGCCTCAACAACTTATTTGTATTCCACACGTTTACAGCTGTTTCCTTGAGTAATCAGAATTCTGCAGGCAGACATAGAGTGCTGTCATGAATAAATGAAAGGAACAGGGCCTGCATCGTCTCAACGATGTGGTGATCCTCTTCAGACACGGCACTCGGGATACTCGCATTCATCACTGATATTCCATTTTGCCACGTTCACCAGGAGCAGTTAAATAAAAGATAAAAAAAATAAAACAGACAGACAGAGCGGACAAAATTAAAATTTAACCAATGCATTTTAGAGTATCAACACGGAACTTCAGAGATAGCGGGGGGAATGTGGAATCAGACTCACAGGGATGTTATGTTGCAGTGTGTGATTCCCAGCAGTGTGTCTTTTGCTAACAATCCCTCATTCATAAAGTTGAAATGCATTGAAAGATACACTGTGCTGAGAATAAAGTAATGTGGGCAGCCTGTTTGTTGTGTAACAGCAGTTTAAGTGTGTGAAGACCGCGTACAGTTTGGTGAACTTCTGGGTGACCTTCAGTCCAGTGAAGCCTTGACAGTTTGCCCTGTCATCTCTGTTACCTGGCTACTTCTCTGCACCCCCGGTCCCCACCACACATACTCAGACATTTTTTATTTGCCTGTCTTTCTTGTCTGAGCGAGAGATGAGTACATCCCTTCCTTCCCTTCGACCTCACATGCCTCGCGATGTTCACTTTGACGTCAGCGGGGTTTTGTTCGACATCCATCCGGTTTTCGTTCAACTCCAACTGTATGGACACTGTGTGTGGCTGGAGGGACTTTTCTTACAATGGACAAATAGAGTTTGGCAGAGTTCTGGACTGGCTCATTTGGAAATTTGTGAAATGCATGCTGTAGCAATCTACAGTACGTCTTCCGTTCGAACTCACTGCACCTTCGGTTATAAATGAAATCTGTTTAAGGTGAATGTTTTATGCCCATGAATGTCTCAGGATATTATCAATAGGATCCAACAGACACCTTTATGCTACTTGTAGACCTTATAACAGTAAACATCTTACCTTTGGCCAGAGAGGCATACAGGACACCATTTAAAGAATAACAAAGGTAACAGATTAGTTCATGCCTTCATTGTTCTGTATTTATCTGGACCTATAAGGTGCTTTAGGCAGTTACAGCATTAAGGGCAGGTAAAGTAACAATATAACGAAGGCTATTATTTCTTCTTTTATTGCAGTATTATTCATTGAACTGCCTTTGTGAGAACTGCGAGACAATGGCTTTAGTATGAGTGTGTTTTTTTGCCAACACAGGCAGGATGCCTGCTGTTTCTATCAGGAATAGAAACCACAGTGTATATGTTTAATATTATATGTTAAGACAGCTAAATTACAACATCATAACGATATATTAAATGTCTATGTTGCTCATTGCTTGACACAGAAAGTTTAGTTGATTAATTGGATCTTAAGTTTCAAAGCACTGCATAAAAGCCGTGAGGAAAAACATTGTTGCAAGCTGTTGATATAAGAGCTTGGAAAAAAAGATGAAATCTGCAACCTGGAAAGACTTACGACTGCAAGCCAAACCCAAATGTGATTCTACAGGCTTGACCCTCTGTGGTTTAGCTCCTGTTAAATCCCAAACATCAGTTATTTACAGTCGGAGCAAACATCTCAGGCCCTCTGCTGGCTTACAAAGGTACAAGTACACACATTAGATGTTTGCACAAGCTGTGACCCACAACACGTTCTTACTGCTGAAGCACAGAGAGGATATTAATTGTGGTGAGACGTCCATTACTTTAGCCAGTTTAAAGGCATGTGAAGTTTATGGGTTATAACTCAGGGTAGACGCAGTGTGACTCTACTCTAATCCCATGCACTTTTCTGCCCTACTGTAAATGGTTTTGGCAGAATATACATTAGCTTCTTAAACATGTCACACAGTTTAATTTCAGACATAAAAACAGACTATTATACCTCACGGCACATTATCTACAAACGTATTGCGCCTAAAATGGAAAATACTGATCATTAATGAACCCACATAATTTTATAAGCCATATGCATTAAAAGTGGCGTTTTTGATTTAAATTTGACAATATACTTGCAGCTTCTGTTTAATAGCAACGGCAGAGCTGATTTTAGACTTTTGGTAGTTTGGAGCTGAATGAATTTCTGTACATGTGAACAAGTATGTGTCTATATTTAACACATCAGAATTCCTTAGCACTAAACAATGTTACAAAGCACTGTAGCCAGTCTTTACTAAGAGCATGGGGCTTTTCTATAAATATACACACTCAGCTCCTGAATTTAAACAGGCATGAATGCAATGGCTTCTTTCCTTTTTTGGATTTAATGTAAACATAGGCCTTTCACATGAGGAAAAACCCTGCATTCACCAATAAAAGTTCACGTTAATCCTAGTGGATCGTATCTTCCTGCGTGGACTGCCTTCTGACCTGGGCCACAGCCCCATAAAGTCAGTCACAATTGAGCAGGATTCTCGTCTGCCTCTCGGCTGCTGAGATACAGGTGTAAATATGTGGCTCTCACTGGACTTTTTGAATGAAATACGTTTCACTTGGCAGCTGTTACCCCCCCACCACCACCAGTCCTCTGTAAGGCCAGGCTGTCTGGTGCTAAATATCCCAATCTGGAGCAAGTACATGTCTCCACAGCCCTAACTACACACCTCTTTAGACTCACCTTGTCCCTCAAAACAAAATGGCCTGTAAATTGGGGAAGAATTACTGCCTCATTAGTGTGCCTGGTGGTTGCTTTGTATTTGAGCTTAATTGGAGGAAGCTGAGATGTAACCCCATGGACAGAGGTCACTCCTAAATGTGTTTCACATTTCAGACCCATTTTCTCCATCGCGATGCGCCAGGGGACTGCTCTACAGTGTAGCAAATCTAAACAAAACATCAGGATGTTTTAAAAGACCCTTTTAATGTTGGAGGCTCAAGGACTGATTATTCTTGACCAGTGTAGCTGTAACTGAGCGTCTCAAGACGTAACGGTGATCGAAAATACTTAAACTAAAAACTTTGCTATTGTTTAAGACGCTCTTGTATTTGCTGCTATTGTAACAATTGTGATAATGATCTTCATTCATGAGGGGCTGCAGTTTTAATTACAATTACATAGCCTTCACAGAATATAAACACTTGGTTTGCTATCAGAAAAAAATGTTATTTGCGACTTCTCACTGGAGGAGGGGGTGGGGTTGGAGCAGGGGGCTGGATGTGCAGATATTCTTTGATGTCCTGTTCCAGCAGGTGGAGACCCTCTCAAAAGTACAATCACATGCACGTTTGACCCCTGCTCTGCTCCCACAATGCACCGGGGCCTTCTGGGAATAAGGAGCCTGTTCTCTCGCTTTCGAAAAGGTGTAGCGTGTGTACTTCTTAGCTGTTCATTTTTACACCCTGCAGCAATGTCTGGCAGTTAATGCGATAAACAAATATGCAAGAGGTTGGGGGGAGGGTCATCTTCTTGCTTTTAGATATTAGATATAACTTCAAGTGTTCCAGAGGTTATCATCGAGAGAAAGTGGTAGCGTGCTTTCTGTTCTCATGTAACACAAGTGAGTGACAGAGATTTTGGCACAACTGGCTAACATGAAACTATGTCCACCTTTAGCAACTGTTTGAGTTTGAACTCAAGTACTACCGGTGTATCACTTGTTAGACAGAAAATGTAATGTTGATGAAGGTGTGTGTTCTTTGCTGACTTCATCAAAGTTTCGAAGAGCTCAGTGGACTCCAGAGGTGAACGTACTGATCCTAATGGTCAGAGTGTATCCCATGTCATGGTCCAGACAAGTAAACACACTTTTAATTGAATTAAATTGTCAAGTTTGTGGTGCTCTCTGGGACCTTAAAGGCAATTTGTGCTTTTTTTAAAAGAACCATATGTTGTTCTTTAAAAATCGTTAATGCAATCAATGAACATGTCTAATAGCCAATTTTGAGGCAGTGCTTGGTTTCACTAAGCATATTACAGCCTTCTGAGATTTATGGTCCTGTCACAAATTCCATTATGGTGTCACAGAGTCTCTTCCTTGAATGGCCTGCTTCACAGATGGAGACCAACCCAAAGGGTTTATAAGCTTTCACCTGGTTCTGGGACAGGATGCATGTGTTCTGTGGCTTGTTTCCCAAACTGAAGTTGTAGGATACAGAATTTATATATATATATATATATATATATATATATATATATATATATAAAAAAAAAGAGTATATAAAAATATGGAGAGAGATATATAAT
>JABJVR010001568.1:0-18944 GCA_025773905.1 Chitala chitala
GTGTGTGTGTGTGTGTGTGTGTGTGTGTGTGTGTATGTGTGTGTGTGTGTGTGTGTGTGTGTGTGTGTGTGTGTGTGACTAAATGTTTAAAACGCTGCCCTCCTGTCCTTTTGCCCTCTATACCATTACTGGGTTCTTCGATCTTGTTGTTACCATGGTATCCACACTTAGAGGAAAGCAGCCATGGCTCCGATTAAAGCCAGCATCACCGCAACTTTAGCTTGAGTTTGGATCTCAGGAGCTTCAGCACAGCAGCTTAGCTAGCCATTCTGGTAGCCAGTCTGTTCCACCCGATGCGTCACCTTACAGCTGCTAACTGGACTTCACTTGTCTGTGCCGGTTCTGCTAAGCGGCAGTTGAACATCAGAATCGCTGGTGAGCCACCTGAGGAAAGATGGCTCAGGTGTAAAGAGACACTGAGATGTGGAGAGCCCAAGGGCCATGTGACCTGCTGCTCATAGAAACCACTCACATCCTAGATGAATCACATCTTCAAAAACGCCCATGAAAAAGCTGGATCTGCTCAAAAGCCAGTCTGAAAAAGGTCCAAGCAGATCAGAAAGCATAATCTAATTAGCCAAATTATTTTGGCTGAGGCACCGTTAAAGGAACAATGTTTATTTTCTATGAGCATGTCTGAACTGCCACACTGCTTTTCAGACTTGGATATTTACACAGCTGCTCTGACGGGCTGCCTGGCATCTGATGTCTCAGACGTCGCCTGCAGTGTCTGAGTGCTCAGTTCCGTACCCAGAACGTTAACCTGTAAGTCATGAGAGCCGACTGCACCTCCATTAGAAGTCTGCTCCACATCCCCAGCTTAAATGTCAGACTCTAAACACCATTTCAAAGCACGTCCTTCCTGATTGTTGATTTATCCGCTTGTGGCGCCCCCCGGGGTTTGGGGGTGCTCACTGAGAGGAAAACGCACAATACCCAAACAGTGCAGTTTCAAATTTGGCGGCAACATTGGATTTAAGTGACCATTGTGGTACATGGTGCAATAACACAGAGGCTGACAGGCAGCCGTCCCCCTGACAAGGGAAATCAAATGTTGGAGGCACAACAATTTGTAATGAGGCTTTCAGGTGGTGCCTAGGAAAGCTTTACGCCTACCAAACGTTACCAGGAACAAACGTAGGACAAACACAACTGTACAGTGTTCCCAGCTGCCATGTGAGTCCTGAAGAATCAGGACTTCAGGTGGCGTAGCTGTCAGAGGAATGCAATCCCCTGGGAGAGTCGGGCAGCTGTGGAGCAGATGTGGGCCCCCATACTCCTGTAAGCATGTCAGCCAGTCGTTTGAGGCACGCTAAACAAGTGCAGCAGCGTGTATTTCCCTCGCCAGCTCGTGGGTACGGCTGGAGACGCACTGAGAGGCAAACTTCCTCACGCAGCGTGTGAGCCCGTGTTCCTAAAAACACCAGCCTCTTGGCTGTGCTGTAATTCCTGCCCCAGACATGAGACACTGACTATATTTTGTCTGTTTCCCAGTATTCTTTATATGAAACTAGACAGTGAAAGTGCGGCTTTGAAGGTTTAAGACTTCTTAAGTATCATATGAATAATAATTACAGAGGCAGAGCCAGAGGTGTGGAAGGATCACTCTGTCCTGTTTTGTGTTTGACCTGAAATGGGGGGGTCAGGCTGGTTCAGCGATAACCTTCGGAGTCTGCTTTTGTACAGCCTACATTGCAGCAGAGGAAGAGGAGAAGAGTACACTGAGGTTTGGAACATGAAGGTCCAACCAGGCGGAGCCAGACAGCCAGACAGACACGAGGACAAACAGGAAACACGGTGACACAGAGCGGCTTGGTGCAGAGCACGCCTCAGCTTTGTCAGCAAACGACAAACACACCACGAACAGACGTACAACAGACAAATTTTTCTTGATCAACGCGGTAATAATAATGACGATACCGGTAGATATGGAGTTTTTTTAATGAAGATGGTTCAGCTTATTCAGCAGTTTGGTTCATATGTGGTGTCCTCTCCAGAGTCGTGCGCTAAAAGTCTTAACAAAGGTTTTATGGGGACAGTTAATAACAAAAAGTGACATAACAGCAGAAACGTTTACACAGCCACGTCACACAGTTTTGTGCCACAATAATTGCCTACTTCATTCGTTTACAGGCGAACAGAAGCTGAACGCCTCCATTGTTCGAATCCGGCTTTGGCACTCGCTATGCAAAGCAGCCAGGGTTTTGTGGACGGTGAATGGGTTCCGTTTTATTCATCTCACATTTCATTTCCTTTCGGTTTATTTTTCTATTCTAAGTAGTAAGTGGAGCAGCATTTCTCCGAGTGCCTTTTCTGCTGAGGTAAGAGGGCAGCGTATTACCTGCTGAGACTCAGTGTTTCATATTACCAAGAGAAAGGGCAGAGTGCAAGTCTAATATCACTCTGGCCCAAGGTGAGCCGAAGGAGGGAAGACAGGCTGCAGCCATCTCACTTTTATTTTTCATGAGAATGTTTAATTTGGTTTCCAAATAAGTCATTGTATTCGCCCTGTGTGTAAAGTCATTGCGTTTCTCCTTAGTTTTAGTTTGTGATTATTAGTGCATGAATGAGAGCCTGTTCTGAAGGCGTGATGCCTTTTAATGGCCCTGGAAGAAAACGTCGTACAACTCCCTGAATCGATCCAGATTAACTCTTCTAACCCGAACGGTTGTTGAAGGCATGCCTATTTCGTTTATAGTTAAAATGTATGTGGTTTTGAGATCACACCCAGTGTTTTTCCTTGAGGACAGCCCGGAGTTTTATCATAAGGAGCCACTGAAGCTGTGATCATTGGCATCGTTACGTCTGAATTTTGGGGGCTTCAGTCCCGAATATTTTAAGCCTAGCACCAAATATTTAAGCCTTGGAAAAGGAGGGGGTGTATAGCAAAGCAACAGACAAGCCCCAGGCTAACTTGACTTAGCCCCTGATCTTTTCAATAACTAGAAACTCCCCTGGGTGTAATGACCCAGAGAACGCGGCCATTGGCGTATTTGCAGTCCTCTGCACAGTGTTTGCAGACGGGCCTGACATTCTCCAGGACTGCTGCTTTCCAGTGCTGGCCTGATCCATCCATGAGCAACGGCCTCAAAACGCCAGTGAAAACATTTGGCCACGGTTTAAAATGTAAATACAGCTAACGTGGTTCGACATGCTCAACCACACACACGGTCTGTTTCAGTCTCTCTGACGTATGTGGCCACTGATTACCAACACAGTGCAGTGACCAAAACCTGGCCCCAGATGCCCCCACACTTCAAAGCATGTTGTCCTGAACTTTCAGGGATCTTCTGCCACAAAAATCTACCAAACAGCTACAGGAAAGCACGAGAGCTGTTCAAAACTCTCATTAGACTAAATGTGCAAAGTTAGTACTCGTCTCCTGTTAAGCGCTAAAATAATAAAACACAGATATTTTATTCGGTTCTATGGATGTTGTACAAATTCTTTCCATCCACAATACTGCGAAGAAATCTTATTTAACAGGGATGAAGACATAACCCTAGGCCTACTCTACAAGTCGTAGTATTTCACAAGGTCATTAATAAAATAAATGCACTGATTTATCACATGGTAATAAAGGCTGCATTTTAAAGCACAGTTTCCACATTCTTCTTTTCCGTCACTTGTCCCGTTATGGCTCAGCACGCCCCCTTTTGTTAGACCCTTTACCCGTCTGGGCTGCCTGTCTCCGCCGTCCTCTGCTGCCACCTGCTGGTATTTTGTAATTTCTGGAGCTCAGGCAGCATAAAGAGGAAACATCACTTCGGCACACAGTAATTTCACTTCGCAGAATGGACCCCTGAGCAGATGACCGGCACTGCGTTAACACTGTTCCACTATGTAGAAATAAATCTATGGCGTGTGCAGTAATTCATTTTGAATTTTATTTTTGCTTTCTGCCGAAATGTGATTTTCAGATCGTTAATATAACAGTAACTTAATTAAAACCAGTATTGGTCTGTGTCAGGCAGTGACCTCAATAAGGAGCTGACATTTTTGTTTTAACAGTTTATTTCTTCTGAGGCCGGGCATACGTGGCAGTTTGGTGGCGGGGTTATTTCTGTGAGAATGAGGGCAGTGTAGTACAAAGTGTATCTGACGTCAGTAGTGTTTACAGGCGATGTTTTATAATGTCATGGACTCAACCGAAGTGTTTTTGTCTTGACTCTTTTCAACGTACGTCCACCAACCAACTGTTGTGTGTACTTACAAATTACAACCACACGATGGCGCCACACGCGCGTTGTACAATACAGTTCTTTCACATGCCCAAAAGGTTTCGCAAGTATTTTGTTTTCCCGTTATATCATTTATTTTCATAGACTAGTTAGCTTATTTATTTAGGACTCCCTGGGGTGATTTGAAGTACATCATACAATGACAACCCAGAGTAAACTACTGCAACACCCCACTCACATGCGTACACACGCAACGGGACACTACAAGTTCACGCATCTACACACAGTGCGCTAAGAGATATTTGGACCTGCAGCCAATGAGATGACGAGCAAACACACACCAGACGGCCCGCCACACCAGAAAGTCAAAGTAAAGTCAGGTGGAGGGCGTCTTTAATCAACACCTATCTGGACATGATGTTACATACTACTCAGTTTCACAGAAAGCCCCATAGCTAGGATTACCAGACATGTCCTCCTTTTTGACATCATGTCCGCCGTCCAGAAGGCATTGGCCTAAAATGTGAAAATGTCCGCTTTCTCTCTTTCATCAGTCACTCACTTGGCCGTGTTGTTGTCTGTTAACTGCACGCCATCATCTCTATGTATCATGAAGGGCAAATCTGAGGCTGGAGCTGCTCTACTGCACCATGCGTGTTCAATGCATTAATTAGTGTGACCCTGTTTTAGTATATATATATTTTATATTTTTTTGTGTTCTTTGTCATCCTTTGTAAGGCTTTGTCCTCTGTTTTGACCTTCAGTGTCCTCCTTTGGACATGCAGGTAACCCTACCCGTAGCCCAGCTGGCCTTATTGCACACTTTTCTTTATGTACATCTGGCGCAGGGAGCACCTGAGACAGGCAGCTGTTGCTCTGTCCCCTCCTGGTCCAAGGCTGTTCACAGTCAGCCCTTGAGCTGCTCGTTTCCATGTGGCACCTCACAGAACTGCTAGCCCTGGGGTTGCATCATGAGTGCCTTCTAATCACAGCTGGAAAACAAATTTCCTTTAAACCGAGAGGTTGCTATGGAGACTCGTTTTAGGCTAATCAAGGTTGTCCTTTGCTGTTACTTGGTACTTTGTTACTTTCATTCCGAATAAATCATGAAAATGCTCTACGTAATGTAGGAACAGTTAAATATATTTATACTTTTGAACAAACGCAGTGAGTATTACCTTTGTTTTCACCATGTAAAAATATTTTCAAGATACATATATGGACCCTATGTAGCTGCTTTTTCTTCACAGGGTTGACAGAGGTGCAGGACAGGAGAGAATCCAGCATCAGTTCCAGTCCCAGCTGAGCATCTGCACACACAGGTCTGTATCCAGACTTCCAGCGCAGTCCTACCAGCTGTGTGCGTATATGTGTCATTCTCCTTTTCTCTTCTTTGCTGTTATGCTGTGGTGTGGAGATGCCTTGTGTTCAGTTGGGGAGGGGTTTGGGAGAGGCAGAAATGTGTGGGTGGGTGAGCCTACCCTCTGCCCTCCCACACCAGGCATTGTTAGACTGACCTATGATTAGTTACAAGGGATTTATATGCTCCTGATGAAGACCTCACACTTGTGGGAGGACCTTTAAAGAGCAACAGACTTTGCAGAAGATAAGTGGGAACCGCAGAAGGCACGGAGATGGTACTTCACTGCTTATGAGCACACACACAAGAGACTGCAACGGTAGCTACACTGCAGCATCAATCCACACAGTGACAGCAGGAGCCAGAGTTACAGCTCTGTCATTCTGGTCACGTGTGTCCAAGCTGACATATAATGACTGCCAGATAATTTTGGGCACCTGTGACCAAAATGATACATAATAACTGTCAGTTCATTCCGGTCACCTGTGACCAAAGCGCTTCATGGGAAAAATAAAATGCAGAGCTTGTGAAAAGGGCTGGTGTCTGTCCTGAGAAGAGGTAGCCACATTCATTGTGCTTTCATGAGAAGTGTCCTTTGTTATCTTTATAAGATAAGCATCGTTAGAGAGGAAGAGAGCACTGAAAGATGTTATGTAGTTCTACATCAAGGCATGCATACTGCAGCAAACCTCCCTGAGATGAGACTGCCTGCCTCTCTTAACGAACACTACCCTCTTAAGCAAGGCAGACACACACAAGATGGAATGAAACTGCGCACTTGTACCTCTGTGGGACTGAGATCACCCACTCATTGTGCAGAAGATGGAACTGCTAATGTGAGGAGGAGAGCGTTTAAATGTCACTTTTACCTTGCTGTGGTTTGAATTCAGAAAAGTGTGCTGTGTTGCAGGACTATGTCTGCATCCATACAGATTTGTACATGACAAAGGCACTCTATTCAACCTGACATGCCTACACCTGCTCCTCTATGGCTGCACACTCAGACAAGGTCATCTTTCAGACATAAAATGAAGTCATAGATTAAACTATTTTGACAGATGCCGTCTCAGAAGACCCAGAAGTTCATTAACACTGCAGTTCAGTTCTCCCTTTCTGAAGTCTCAGAGCAACACAGTAATATAAGTGAACCGACAGGTGTCGTCCTGATGCGCCTCTCAACATACAAGCCATGGCACCAGTGTGGAATACGGGTCATGGTTCTGATGCAGAAAAGGGTCATGCCACCAATGTAGTGCATGGGTCTCAGTATGTACAGCACATGGGTTACGGCACTGATGCAGCACATGGGTTACGGCACTGATGCAGCACATGGGTCATGGCAATGATGCAGCACATGGGCCATGGCACTGATCCAGAAAATAGGTCACGGCACTGATCTAGAAAATAGGTCACGGCACTGATGCAGCACATGGGTCATGGCAATGATGCAGCACATGGGCCATGGCACTGATGCAGCACATGGGTCTCGGCACTGATGCAGCACATGGGTCTCGGCACTGATGCAGCACATGGGTCATGGCAATGATGCAGCACATGGGCCATGGCACTGATCCAGAAAATAGGTCATGGCACTGATCCAGAAAATAGGTCACGGCACTGATGCAGCACATGGGTCATGGCAATGATGCAGCACATGGGTCATGGCAATGATGCAGCACATGGGTCACGGCACTGATACAGGAAATAGGTCATGGCACTGATATAGCAAATAAGTCACGGCACTGATGCAGCAAATAGGTCACAGCACTGATCCAGAAAATAGGTCATGGCACTGATATAGGAAATAGGTCATGGCACTGATACAGGAAATAGGTCACGGCACTGATGCAGCACATGGGTCATGGCAATGATGCAACACATGGGTCACAGCACTGATGCAGCAGGAAAAGCGTTGACAGGCAGCTAGACAGGCATCACAACTGGCACTGCATAGCAGGAAAACTAGATTTACCTGCTAAGACAAACAAGTAATTTTCTGTGTCAGGGAGCCAACTGATTGACTGCCATGATGTCAGCGCACTGACACCTGCTCTGTAGGTGTGTAAATGTACAGTGAGCTGTGCTGTGCTTATGCAGGCCCCATACCTCCACACAGCCGCTGTGTGTGCTATTGTTTCTTCCATCAACTAATGTACGGCAGTATAAATATCATGATGAGACGTAAATTTTATGAAGCATGAAGCTGATCCAGGCCTCTGTGACTACAGTCAATCAAACGCTGTTAAAATCTAGAACAATCACTCATCAGTGATTCTTTAAGAAAATCCTGCTTTCCCAAAGGCTTTTTCAAAATCAGATGTATTCATCTTTTAATTATCTGAGTATTTCTGTGAGCTCAGGGTGAGCCATGTTCAGTCATTCAATCATTTTCTGCACAATTGAGAAAACGGGGGGGCTTTCAGAAGTCGTCTATTCAAAGTGGACCACATTTAGATGTTAATGTCTCTGAAGTTTTTTTTTTTTCCACACACAAATGGGCAATTCAGATTTCAGTGGGCTTTAAGTCTTTGAGGTGTGTCCATGAGTGCTTGGCTGAGCTTCTCCATTAGCGTGTAAGACATCCACAGCACCTTCTCTTGCCGGAGGTGGAATTCAGGTCAGAATGTATAAGGTCTCAGATTCCTGCCTCACCCTGAGACTGAGGCTGCCACAGTAATGTAGAGAGGCTGAGGGGGGGACCAAAGTAGCTGTGACTGACCAGGGGGCTTTATAGAACTAATATTGTGCTTTCTGTGCCATGGTGCTTCTGCAGTTTCTCTTTTATTTTGCATTCTCTTCTCCCTCACATCCATTCAGTTCATCCACTAAGAACTGGCTGTATCACAGTACAGGGCATGTTGCTTTATGCAGGATTTGTGTCAACATTTAAACTAAATGCTTCTCTGCTGGGACACAGTATCAGACTGACATTAGACTACAAAGCACTGCTGTCACTCTATGTTCTGCACAGAATTGCTTGAATTCATATCTTACTTATTAAGCCTGTGGTTTATTTCCAGGATGATGCAAATTAGCCAGTAACACAGAAGAGTAACTTAGCAATAGCTAATCATTTTATTAACAGACAAAATATTAAGAATTGCTGGTTCAAACCAAGTAGTGTGAGAGTATCCATTGTAATCCACCTTTGGAGGATGGATAGTGATTGAATTTTGGCAGACCTGCCGGATCCAGACAGGCTGTAGGGTCCAGTTATTAGGCATACCTGTGGATACAGACAGGCTGTAGGTTCCAGTGGTTTAGGCACACCTGCTGGATCCAGACAGGCTGTAAGTTCCAGTGGATTAAGCAGACCTGCCGGATCCAGACAGGCTGTAGGGTCCAGTGGTTTAGGCACACCTGCCGGATCCAGACAGGCTGTAGGGTCCAGTGGTTTAGGCACACCTGCCGGGTCCAGACAGGCTGTAGGGTCCAGTTTTGTTCTTCAGATAGTGATCTCCTGGGTGTTTTCTGGGCCTTTCAACTGAGGAACATGGAGACACACGTGATGTTTTTTGGGAAACACGAAACCCCTGAACAGCTTCCATAATCATTCTGATCTAAAGCCTAATTAATTGTCATTCATTGAAGCCCTCAGCTGAGTCCTGTTTAAGACAAACAGATGATTAAAGATGAAGATGATTAAAGCTGTAGGAGTTTGACATTTCCTCTGGTCGAAGTGTGTCTGAAACCCAAAGAGAGTCAGCAGAGGCTGAGCCACATGTCAGTCAGGCTTTTCTCTTCCAGGTCAGTATGTGTCCGATGTGGTACAAAGATGTGCTGTAATACTGTAATACATGGAACGTGACAACATTGGTCCTGCTTGATTTTCTCTCCCTTTTTTCTACATGATTAAAGTTTCCAGTTCCTGGATCTTGACAGCAATACTGCAATTACCAGGTTTCTCTTTTATCTCCATGGCAATTAGAAGAACACAAACAGCAGTCAGAGATGCGCCGCACTTTCCTTCAGACGTCCGGATGTCTCGTTTCACAGCACCATCGTGACCTGCTCAGGGTAACAGTCAGGTAACAGTCTCACACCCATTTCTGCCTCCACCCCTGTGGGGCCCAGGACAGGTGCATGTCTCACTACTGACCAGTCTGAAGCCCAAATCAGGAAAGACATGCTGGATGCAGTTTGGGTTTGGATCACATCACATTGCGTGGTTTCAGTTTCAGTCACGAAGACCCAGTTTTTCACAGGAGTTTTAATGGTCTTAAATGACTATACTTGTCTGCTGTTCTTAATTGTCAAACCTTAACAAATTACTCAGTAACTAGTGCAAATACTACGGTCACAAGCCTTTGCTTGTCTCTGCTGGCCCCGATGTGGTAAGTACCAAAGAATCATCCAGGAATCACACACAAGTGGTACAGTTTCATAGACAGCTGTGCAGCATTAGCAAGCCGGATGCTAGCGTGCTATAACCAGACAAGGCAGGAGCCAAGACATCTTTTATTCATCTCTTCATTTCTGGTCTTCCACATCCAGCCCTGGTCCCTTCTGAGCCGCAGCACATGGTCTTCTGGTTCCAGAAAGCTTCTACTGAACCGCAGAGTAAACGCTGTCTGCCGAGAGCCGGGTTAAAACTACACCCGAGGTCAACACCTGAGCGGGAACAGCGTCATGGCAACCAGATAAATCTGACGGCTCATTCGTCAAACAGCGGGGCCCAGTGAAGTTCCACACCTCAGAGGGCCACTTCCTCAGCCCTCTGCCATATCGAGGTTTCAAGTCTCCCTTGGTGCGCTGTGATGTATTTATTGACTCTAACTGAATAGCGTGCAGCTCGGAGGCATTTTTTACATTGCAGCCACAAAGCTCACTCTGGTGACATCATCACGTGACAGCGTGAGCCATGGGAGTCACAGGGAAACGAGATACAGGTCTCACCAGGAAGCCCATTTCCTGTGTCTCATCCTTCCCAAATGGTCTTCATCCTGCCCCTCTATCAGACAGTATCCCCCCTCCACACACCTGCCCATGTTCACTATCTTGCTTTTTGATCCTTTTTCTCACGATGAGATCCCGCTTCCTTGGTTTCCCGTCGGCATGCTGCTCATTTATTGTGGTTCACGTTTTTTGTAGTTGCAGCATACATCAGTTTTACTAGTTTTCTCCTGTGTGTAGCGAAAAAAAACCAAGGGAATGCTCGATTAAAATAGCCTTGTCCAAGAGAGCGGAGCTGGCGAGCCTTTCCCTTGTGCAGAACTACATTCATCATATGAAGCATCTTTCTATTAAAGCTAAACAGGCGCCGCACGGCGGGTGGTGAAGTGTGTCACCTCACAGAAATGTTAGCTGATGCTTTTTCTGAGCTTTAGCCAAGGCTGCCTTTAAATGCAAGCAGTGAGGAGACCAACATTTGTTTCCTGCTCTTTTGGAGAAACCAGTAAAAAAAAGACAGTTTTCTGAGAAAGAAATGCATATTCAGAAGAATGAACACGTACACAACTGATGTTGGCAGCTGATGTCTGAGTAACGCTCCTCTTTGGTGCTTCAGCTGTAACATTTTCCCTTCCTGTTAACCTACACACATTGGTGACCTTGACATTCAGTAAATGAAATTAAATATATACATCATACAGGTCTGATAGTGCAGTACAGTATTTATGAAAAAAACACCCACTCAGGTTTGCAAATACAAAAATCTATTTTTACATCTTAAGTGTCTGTGCAACTGCACAAGCACTTACTGTAAGATCCTGGGATCCCAAATAGCTACTGTACAGTTCTATATAATACTTTTTCATGGGTCCTTCATGTTTCATAATAATTAATCATTTAGCAGACACTTTTATCCAAAGCAACTTACAGCATTTCATATGTGTTACAATGAGCTAGTGCTGGGTGTTTTGCTCAAGGACACACGCGGTGGCTGGGCTGGGATTCAAACCAGACACTTCTGCATCCTAGCCTGACGTTATACCCATTGAGCTACCAGGTTCATGAGAACCTGTGTTAGGAATTTACATGCAACTCATTACCTACGTGATATTTAAATCAACCAGCATACCTACAAACAATTTTTTTTATTTTTTTTTTTTTGCAGAGACATTAACACAGGTGGTGCGGTGATTAGCACTGTCGCCGCACACCGCCAGGCCCAATGTTGATTCCTGCCTCAGGTCTGTGTGTGTGGAGTTTGCATGTTCTCCCTGTGCTTGGTGGGCATTCTCCAGTTTCCTCCCACGGTCCAAAGATGTGCAGGTTAGGTTGATTGGCGTCTCCCAATTGCCCGTTTTGTGTGTGTGTGTGTGTGTGTGTGTGTGTTGTGCCCTCGTTCTGTAACCCTGTACCTTCTCCTCAGGCTTTCCCACGACCCTGCATTGGATAAGGTGGTAAAGCGGATGGGTGTCTCAACTGCTTTGACTGGGGAGATTTGTAATGTCTGTACTAGAGACCTTTTCCAAGTCCTAAACTTTTGGGTGTGCTCCCACTGTCGTTCAGGTACATCGCAGAGTGACGCTCGAGTCGACTTAATACAAAACGATTGTCATATAGGCTGCAGCCACCGTTTAGAAATTCTGTAAGGTGTTCATAAACAGACAACTTACATGGATTTAATAAAAGATAAATTATGGTTTATTGTTACATAGTTTAATACAGTCGTTTGGATGAAACTGCATCGCATGCACAACCACCGACAAACAGTCCGGCGGTCAGGAGGTGATTTTATGAATGTAACAGATCAAAGGCGTATCTTCAATACATCCTCTTTTTCAAACAATCAGAACATTCTCAACAATCCCAATATACTGTATTGTTTTGCTCTTCTTGCGTTTTTCCTATGTCGACAATTTTACAACATTTCCAATAAAACGGTACTGTAAAACTGCAGTTTGGAGAAATAAAATATAATCCTCTTATATTCTTCGGGTGTCAACATAAGTGATTACTTTCGTTCTTTAAATGTGCAATTTAATTGGTGGAGGTCGCTGTCCGTCATCACTCCTCGCCGGTTCGATTGGTTTATAATCGTAACTCAATGGCTCCGCCCAGTCCTACCTGTCGGACTGTGATAGGCTAGCGGACCTTCCTGTTGTCCCTCCTCTCGCCCCTTTTCCTTCCTCCATCTGCGAGTCAGTCAAATCGTGCTGGGCTCCGCGTCAGTACCGGTGCTAATGCAGCTTCATGTAAGGCCCCGCAAGTAAATACCGGCGAGATTATAAAAACTGCTGAAAAATAGTGGCGGTATCAACAAAGTCGGAGGGCGAGCGGGAGTGTGGGAGAGCGTGACTTGGGGGAAGGCTCTCACTCCTACCCAAGTGCACCGCATATCACGCAAAATATGGCGGAGCACCACGCAGTCACCGACGGCAAGCACAAAGCCTCTAACAGCGCCGGGGTCTCAGCTCCCGGTAACAACCGGTCCTGCGCCGCTGCGGGAGGATGCTCACGCGTGGGCCTGTCCGGTGGGCTCACGCAGCCGGCGGGATGGCAGTCCCTGCTCTCCTTCATTATACTCTTCTTGGCCTGGTTGGCAGGCTTCAGCTCCAGGCTCTTTGCGGTTATTCGCTTCGAAAGCATCATTCACGAGTTTGATCCGTGGTGAGTAGACGGAGTCGCGCTCCACCGTCACGGACACGGTTCCGCTGCGGTTGTTAGCTTTGCACGGTTTTCGTAACTTTCCCTGTGAACTTCGAGTTGGATCCCTAACTAACGTGTTCATTGTAACTGGGTCTGAGCAAAGGTGGAGCGGTAAGAATGGCGCAGCCTTCCGAGTTAATGTTTAACTGGTCCTTACTGCCCGCAAGCGCCAAAAGTTATTGGCCTGTGGATCCCTGGTCAGACTCGTAAACTGGTTGATGGTTACCGAGCAGAACCGAGCCGCGCCACGCGCCGCGCGGACGAACCTCTGCTGTTCCGCTTCCATGGAAACGGCAGAAACGCGCGCGCGCTGTCATTAAATCGACATGACTTCATGCATGTTGGATCTGTCATAGAGCATGCATGACTTGTCTTTTTTTGTGGGAGCAGCCATTTCCGACCCATGCACGTTTTATTTTGGGTTCGGTGCACTCCTGTTTTCCAACCTTCTGACGTTCGTGTGCTTTTTACGCATATTTTTTGCATTTCTGTCATTACAGGCTGTACACCAAGTTTCCGTGTGCATGGGAGTCGCTTGTTTAATAGTCATGTCTGTGACAGCGGGGGGTTTGGGGGGACGGTCAACACGGAAATCCAGGAATTATGACAGCGCTTCCAACCTTTAGCAGTGTAACAGTGGTTTTATTGCAAGCAAACCTTGGAGCTGTTTTGTTGGTGTTGCCACACTACAAAAGTGTGTGGATCGCGTCTCACTGGTTACCTGAACTCGGCTTTCCGGTGTGCGGACTTGTTTTTCCAGGTAATGGTGTAATGTGTCTGTGATGCTTCGTACCTTTCCGCATGCTCTTACTTATTGTCAAAATAAATGTATTATGCTCATATTGTGCATGCTAAAAGCAGGTTAGTTTGTGTTTAGAAATGCGGGTACATTTTAAATGTAATCATGAAGCTTTTCCCAATGCCAACCCCCGCCCGCTGCTTAACACGGTGTTTTTGTTGCGGTTGAACTGGTCCTGGGACAGTTCGCTGCCGTGGCTTCGCCTTGCTGGGTGGATGCTACGATGTCCTTGGCCCGTGTTTGTCAGTGTCGCAGAACGGTGAGTGTCCAGAGTGTCTCCTGGCGGTGGCCGACATGGCCCTGCCCGGCTCCTAACTGTCAGATGGCTGCTTGTCAGTACCGTGCGCTGTGCCCCACCGGAGGCACGCCTAGGCCCGGGTTTTTCTGGGAAGGGACGCGTTGGTGAGTGATTAGCTTCGTGCACAAAAAAAAAAAAAAAATCCCGTTTGCACAACTAGTTTTGCGTTTTCTGATGTTCAACAGGTAAGTCCGAGCTGAAAGCGGCGCTGCTGTTTGGTTCCGATGGTCTGTTAGGCAGACTGGACGTTGCTTGACTCCTGGGGACAGTGCGGTTGTTAGCCTGCCTGTTTTATGCTTTGTGCACGTGTATTAATAAAATCGGTGTTTCCTGTTTTAGAGAGGTGCTCGGTTTGGAGCTGTTCCGCTGGAGGTCTGCGCTCCGGCTACCTGATGTCTTATTAAATGCTTTGTGATGTGAGTTAATGGTGAGGCACCGAGCCTTTCGAAATGAGTCGTCTTTCATTTCTTCAGATCGCTTCGTGTTTTGCTCTCGCATACAGTAGTACTTAATGGATTTATATGCGGATGTTTGAAACTTAATCGCCTCTGTAGACCCGAAGACCAGATCCCCTTCCCGCTGTATTACGAGGCGCTGTACATCTTTGTTTATTGCACATCTCGTTGGGCCGTTAATTGAGAAGTAAAACATGGCATGTAGCGAGGAAGTGAGAGCCCTTATTTCACCAGTGCTCACCCATGCATTTGCAGTGAACGTAATGATAATTTTTTACGCACGTACGTGGGGCGATCGCGTGGCACGCTGATGTATTTTTGTAACGCGATGTCAGCGTGACGCACGGAGAGAATGAAGATGATGATGGTAGTGTTATTGTTATAACAAATGCTGGTATTGACATTGGCGTCGTGCCTGAAATCTCAGCTCCGCATATTTGACCAGGTGATCTAGTCCCCCTTCCTTTCGACCGTTTATTTCTTCTGTACGCTTTGCTGCTGTGAGGAATAAATTCTCTGCTGTCGTGATTTTGGGTAGTGTTGGGGGGGGGGTGTCACCTGAGAACCCCACTGCGCGGGCAGTTGCTGCATGTATGGGGGTGTTGCCTAGACTCAGCTGCGGGCAGGTTTAAACTGGTGCTTTGTTTCAGCACGTTTCTCAAATTTATAGATTGAGTTTAGTGTGGAGTGTGTTTGCAGGTCTGGGTCACTATCCTGGGTATACACACCTCCTCTGGCCCTAACACTCTTGCTCTTTTTGGTGAAAAGTGTGTGTTTCTTTCAGACAATCAGCTCTGCTCTAAGCTGCTGGAACCTTCACTCCATTAACCCTCCATTGATTTATCAGTGAGCCCCGAGGCTCTTGTTGGAGGCTGCAGTAGACTCCTCTGCTTACTGTTCCCCCCCCCCCCCATTAGAAACAAGTGTGTGAATGCAGTGACTGTCCCCTGCCAGTGTAGCAGGTGTGACAGACTGGCTCAGTTCGGCCCATGCCGAATGAAACTTTGATCCCAATAAGAGGGGTGGCGTAACCCTTTTGTAATCTGATTTTAGAAAATATTAACCATGTAAACACTTCATCTGATCATTTCCGTTTTGTTGGAACAAATATATATATTTTTTTTGTGTATGTTTGTCCTACGTGGAGTTAACGTTAGGGTGACGTTACGTGTTTCCAAGACAGACAGAAACGTATTCAGCAACAAAGACGTGCTGCTTACTTTGAAAGGGGGGGAAAAAAAAAGCTGTTCTCTGCTAAATGATTTCACTATTGTTGGCAGAGTATTAAATGTGTACAGAGCATATATGTTAAAGTGGGCGGAACCACTCTGGACGTGTCTGTAACAGTTGCTAATCAGGATGATTTCTGGAAACAGAAGAGGACAGCACTCCAGTAACGATGAGTTTTAATGAGAGGTCACCACCACAAACGTTTCGGCCTTTCCTCAGTGGGGTGTGTCCTTTTTCGTTTGTTGATATTTGAGTTTTGTGGATCCATCGCCTGTATCATTTCACTTTTCAACTGAGCACGTTCGAAATCATTCAGATTATAAAATATAAGCAATCTGGTTGAAGAAAGCATGTCCATGGCAGGACGGCGAGCAGCACCTCAGCAGGTAAATGCTGGGCAGTTTGAGCTGTCCTGTGTATTTACGAACCGTTTTTGTTTCCTGGCCTGTCGCTATACAGTACGTTTGTAGAATGGCAGCCATGTGCACACGGTTTTGTTTGGCTGCTTTCCTTCCAGTTTCCCCGGTTCAGGTTGGTTTGTCGTCATTAATGTTAGAAAACGACATGGAGACATCTCAAAAGCGAAGCAGGGAGGGCAGAGGGTGCTCACGCTGTCCTCTCAGACGCTGCGTATCGTCGGGTGTGCAGATATTTGTTTTGTTTCCCTGGGACACGGGGTCGTCCCTCAGAGAGCAGCGGGGTCAGGTTGAGTCTTTTTGTGGCTCCGGTTGTTTCGTCTTGCGCCGCAGCACTCTGACCCAATGGTCTGGTTGATAAGACACCGTTTAACTCGTGGGAAATGTTCTGGTGTCACGGCGCAGGGGTGCTGACGCTTGCGGGCTCAGAATCCGAGCTCCGGGTCCAGCTGTTTTGTACGCGACACCCACGGAGTGGCCGCGGCCGCTGGCCCGTGGCTCAGGGAACCGCATTGTGGCACGTTTGAGCACAGTGGCCGGGCATCTTTGGAGCCCTGGCTCGTGACCGACCCCTCCCAGGGCACTTGCGGCAGCTCAGCACAGTGATGCTGTTTAACTCGTACCGTTGCTGAGCACCCTTATTCTGCTTTGACTAATTTTACTTATTTTTTCCCTCTCGCCGCCTGGCCCCTGCGTTATGAATGTGAATGATGTCGTGGACCTCCTGCTGTTCTCCGCCACACGATGCTGCCGTACCTTGTGCCTGCTCTCAGCACGCAGCCCCTCCTATATCCTTTTTTGCCAGATTAATTATACACGGGTCTCTCAGTAATTATAATTGTTAGATGGCTGCGGAGTAAAGCCGGCTTAACGAGCACCTTCCCTGCACCCATCCCCCATGCAGAGTTCCATTGTAGAAGGTGGGGTGATTTATTTCTGACTGCTTGGTCTCTATCCCAGCATTGTGGAAGTTGCTATGTCAAGCCCTTGTATTGTTCAGAAAGGTAGTGTAATGAGGGAAGGGTGGCATCGCTGCCCCACCTCTCATCGTGTCCACACCTTTATGCCTCCGAATCCCCCATTTTACACACACACACACACACGCACACACACGGCCTGGTGTGACGTAGTTTTGTGGCACTGTTGGGGCGCCGTGTCCTCGTCATGTGGCCATGGAGCCTTGGGGAGTAGAGATGAGTGCCCAAACGCAGAGAGGTCTGAGCCCCTGCAGTTCCTGCCTGTAGTTGGTCTGCAGTCTCCTGTCAAACAAGCTCAAAGTGACCACCAGGGAGGCAGGCCTCACGCTGCAGGTTCTCTCCGTTATCAGGACGGTAGCAAGGTGATAACGTGCTAGTTGGAGTCAGGAAGACGGTGCGGTCTGACGGACTCCCTGCTGTTGACTTCGTTTGCGAAGAGCATTCGGCCGGGCGCACCGTACCTCTTCCACCTTCCCGTATCTGGAAGGACGCCGACTGGCCTAACGGGTTCTGTCCCGGTACCCCCCCGATTCAGTTCTGCTGCCCAGCCGCCTGGATTGCGAGTCTGCGTACGCTCGTAGTTCTGCGAAGATGCTCGCTATAGATTAAAGGCGTTTTGCATACACATTTACGTAAACTCAGTAATGATGCAGGCCCTTAATGGCCTTTTGTCCCATAAATGAGGAACAAATGCAGTGTGGCATTTTTCTAAGTTTGTAAGGCTAAAACTATCCAAAGTGCAAATGCTTCCAGAGAGCTGCTCGTGACCTCGAACTGTGAGCGGCGGAGCTGCAGGAGGTGTCACGTGTCCATCGTGCCCTGTAACCACCAGAGCGGTTTGGTGAAATGAGCTTAAAGTCAGCAGCCCAGTGCTGTGGTTCTGACCTATGGCAGGAATTGGGGGGGCTCACTTTTGCACACCTTCCATGAACTGGACTTCCCTGCTCTGCATTCCCCTCAGTATGTCACCCAGATCTCGTTTCTTCACAGTGCATCTGCCATTACTAAAAGTATTCAGCATGTCACGTAAAAATAGAACAGAGTGGTGGGGGGGGGGGCATTCACAAAGACGGTAACCACACTAGGTCACAGGCAGCTATACATTTCGCCTTATTTCTCGTTTTGCTCATGCACCATAGCAAAGAAAAGGCAGTTTACAAACATAGCACCACCCACTCTTCACGTGTGTGTAAGTACTCCTGTATCCCTTGGACATTGTACTGACCCCTACAGGTTAGGAGTACAATTGCAGGTTCTCAGAACACATGCAAGCAAAGCGAGAGGTAATAAAGCAGCGTGCTTGCTGCATGTTCCTGACCTGCCATTCATCATTCCTGTCTTCAAAGCTCTACTGGGAAGCATGATGAAATCTGAGCTCCAAGCTGTGAGGAGAAAAGGGGGGAGGCAGGGTGAGTCTAGGAGATGAGGTTCATCGCTAGCAGTCGTGTGACAGGAAGTCAGCAGGGGGCTGCAGGAGAACGTCCAGTTTCGGGGGGGGGGAGTGGGGGCTTTTTTTTTTTTTTTTTTTTTTTTTTTTTTTTTTTTACTTTGGGGTTTGTTGGGCGGGCGGGGTTTTTAATTTTTTGCACATTTTTGAGGGGTAAAAGCACAAGTTGGGGGTTTTTGTAAAATTGT
>JABJVR010001569.1:0-18936 GCA_025773905.1 Chitala chitala
TCTCTGTAAAGCGCTTTGAGGCATGCTGTTGCGAAAGGCGCTATATAAAAATAAATTGAATTGAATTAAATTGAATTGAATATTTATTTTTCACGACACACTATTCTTTTTTGGCAGGTTACATAATGGTAATAATTGGTATAATGTATGACCTGACCACATCTGTTCTAAGTTTGGATGGGTTTAGATACACACAGATTCCAACAATTTGACCCTAACCACATGAATCACAGCTGTGGTGCCCCGCCCTGGGTGTCCCCTGCCCTGCACCCTATGTGTTCTGGGATGGGCTCCAGACTTCCCCACAGCCCTTAACAGGATGGAGCGGTATAGAAGATGACTGACAAATAGTTGTAAATTACTGCATTAGTTCCCTTATTATGCACATAAGTCTAAGGTTCTGCCCATATATACATAAACCAGCTCACCACACTACGTCACTGATTCTCAGAGGGTAAGACATATTGTGGTCATAATGTGAGTCTTTGGGCAAAAAAAAAAAAATTGTAATAAAAATAACTAAAAAACCATTTAATTTGATGTTATTAGACACTCTAACCTGAATGGGCCATTTCAATACTGTCAGGATGTTTTAATTTTGCACTTTAAGAACATTCCGGCGACAAAACATTTGAAAAACAATTTTAACCAAGATTGCTTTGCGAAATTTAAACTCTGATCTGTTCCCTAAACCGGGTCGTCCAGACGAGCTGCAGCAGTTGTGGGAATTCCCCGAGCTGCCAACAACACCAGTCTGTATTTACTGCATTTCACAAGATTTCTCGTGACTCGAGGGCGCTATAAAACGTTCCAGCAGTGGTTCAAGGTGACAGCGGCACCTGTCCTGTTCGCAAGCTGAAACTGCACCAGTCTCGGGCTCCCCCACCCGGTCAGACCCGGAAGCACGTGAGACAATCCACCTCCAAACCCACCATGAAAGCTTGTTGGCTGCATGCAGGACAGGGCGTCTCTTAATATCTTTGTCCTGTACAATGATAATAATTTTTGGTTCCTTATGGTAAGCAGAAAACTTTTAAACTTGAGTGTATAAACGATTCTGCGTACTGCTTGGCGTACCTTACCTAACTGTATCGCGCGCGCAAAATAAATACGTTATTTGAACGGAATTAATTACATAACGAGTAAATCAAACCTCCAGTCACAACAAGTCTTGAAAATAAATAAATTACACAAAGTGCTAACGATGACCAACAGTTACACGCTGCAACCCTTCAGGATGGTAATTAAAATCTCTAATTTAGACTTTAGGTAAAACTGTTTTAGAAACAAAAACATTTTTCGACATTATTCAAGCGTCCGAATATTACTGTAACAGATTTACGATTATATTATATTTTAGTGTTACATGAAAACCGAAAAAATAATCATGGGATAAACATGCAGTTTCCTTAGTGTATTTTTTGAATGAAGACTTTACGGACTGGTTGTTGCGCACGAATGTTAACATCAAAATGTTAGAAATATTGATTACATGAAATAATTTGAAATAATAAAGCGTATTGTAATGCATCGATCGCTCTGCGCACTGTAGAAACTGGAATTAGCGCCATCGTGTGGAAAGGAAAAGCAATTGTTAGACTAAGGTGAATTTTTAAAATGTTTACTTCGAATGTAAGAGAACGAAATGTGTACCTACATAGAAATAAATACTGTCATTCTTGACCCATCTGAGATTTTACATTATGAGTGCGTTAGTATTACAGTTTTGTCTTCCTGCAGTACATACGGCTAGCATTTAATAAATAACAATTAATTAGCATGATTTGGAGATGCGCTCACTTTATTTAGAATTTTACCTACGTTTTCAGGAAACTGAATGAAACAACTTTGTGACTTGGGCGGTCAGATAAATGACTTTCTCTTTCAGGGACAGGAAGCCGGATTTTCAGTCTTTGTCTCACTTGCCAATCAGACCCTTATATCTTTGCATGCATTTCATCAGACAGAATTTGTAACGACTAGTGCAGAGATGAAACTCTCGCAGCGTTTCGTAAAGGCTGGGTAATCATTGCATGGAAATGCGTATTTTTTCGCTCTGCAACTCTACTGTTAGTAGTAATACATGGTCTTTGAAGGGAAGTTAGGCGATTTCTGGGCAGGCGTTGTGTAGATGACATACCATATGTGACACTTGTGTTTCGAAATATATTAGATTATAATTTGCATTTTTTTCTGGTGAAAATGTGTTCCATAGTAAATGAAGACGAAATAATAGAATTAAGTGTTCAAAATGGTGTTTCGTGACAGTATCTCATTTTCTGGAAACGATTTATCGAATTGTATTGAGTCGGCTAAATGAAGGGCCACGTCAGGATCATGTCAAATCTTATCTCATGTGTCCTACGCAAACTGGTTCTACAGGTTGTATGACCTAGTTTAATCCTGCGCTAACTGACGAAAGTAAACGAACATGAGCGCTTCTTTGTTAGACTTACGATGCCATTATTACGAATCTAACAACCTGCTTGAAATTGTGCTGGAAGAAAGTGTCCCTGGTTTAATTCAGAATTAAAGTTCTCTTAGTGCATGGTACACCTGTGATTTGGAGAGGCAGGACTCTTACTCTTGCACATGTGTTCAGAGTATGAAGAATGAATCTCTTCAAGCCGCAGCTATGGTGCATATCACATCTCACAACGACACCTGACAATAAAGACGGTGTAAACATTCAAATGAGAAACATTTCTCTATTCAGAAATATACAAACATTTCATTAAAATATAGACTGAGAATTAATATATAACACTTTACAGCAGCGCGCTGGTATCACAGCAAAGCTTACAGCGTTAAAATCACACTGCCAGCTTAGCCGTACACAAGATCAGGAAAGGTAAACAGCACTGAGTTAAAAATAAAAATGTATTCAAAGGGAGATGAAGGATTTTCTTACAGACAAATATTTTGAGTAAATACATATTTTAAATTAATACATTAAAAATTAAATATTAAAAATAAAACATAGGAAAAAATTTATTTGTAAGCAAGCAGTATGTTTGTACAGTTACTTATAAATAATAGCTTAATATATTAACCAAAACAAAGGCACAACCATTATGACACAGGGAAAAAGAACCTTAAAAAATTATATAAATTCAGCTGTTTGTTACAGGATATTTGATTATGTAAATCTATAAACAATCTGTAATATCTGACTGCTTTATGAACGTTGGTGAATTGAAGATGGGTCATAATGATATATTTTGTGAATGAAATCATTTCACACTATAAAATTCCACACAGTAGATAATCAAAATGATCTGTTTGGCAGTACAAAGTTTTAATCATAGTACAAATAAATCCTGACATTTCAGAAAAGGCGGGGTTTTTTTGTTAAACACTTGCTCATTGAATGCATTCAGTTTACCGTCTATGTTATTGGTCCAGACTGCATCCTCGTAAACATTTTTAACATGTTATGGACGGCCACAATGATAGTAAGACGTTCAGTGTGCGGGAAAAAAAAGATTTGTGAATGAGCATAAATTACCTTGCAGGGTTTGTTTGCAAAGTGTTTGGAAAAACATTATAACATTATAACATTTTGTGGTTGCGTCAGAGAACCTGCCTGTCTTCTCATTTCATCTTCTCTCATTAGCTCAGCTTAAAACGTTCCACTCACCAATGTACCTGAAAGTAGAACCACAAAAATGACTGCTCTCATCTCTGCAATATTTTTGGTTTTCATCTCACATTATATGGTCCAGTTCAGTTGCTCCAACTAATAAACAGGACAAGTTTATTTGGCCAGTTACTATAAAACTAGGTTTTTCAATATAGCTATTGAAAATCCTAGTGTTTTAATTGCTAATGCTCAGATTTTATTTGGACAAACAGAGAAGGTAGCTATCAAAGTGAAACATGGTGCATTTTAGCAACATTTTTGGCATTATTCAGTGTGTATGAGTAATGGCATGAAGTGATTCAGCAATGTAAACTAACTAAAGCCATGCGGGATGTCCACAGCTTGAGTGATTTTCCAGCCCAACCTCCTACTTGTCTCCAGGAATCAGAACTTTGGCTCGGGAAACCCAGCTCCTCTGACACCAGACTGGTTTAACTGGTCCCTGATCACTGGTACGACACAGTCCATCCACTTAAGTAGTTTCGTTAACAAAGTCAACACTTTTACTATGTCTCATACAAGACTAGAAGAAAAGCAAACATTCTGTCTGTCAATCAGTTTCCACTTGTTTTCCTATTGGTCATTCACAAGATCAAAGTTCTGCCTTACAGCCTAATTCAGAAAGAAAAAATACAATTTCCAGTTGCTTATTTTGTAGTGGGCCTGGGATGGCTTCCTGGCAAAGTAAGGGACAAGATACAGGGTACCATCCACCAAAAATGATAAAAATTATATACTTTGTTTATGCTTGATAACTATATATGGGTTTCAGAACTGCACCCAGGCTGACCTCTGCCCAGGGGATGCAATCTGTTTGTCCACATCACATGGTTACAAACTCCACCCACAGCAGTGCCTCTCACCAGACTCACACAGAGTGCATAATTTACACTCGAGTACAAGGTACTGAGGATGAATTTAGTTCGCATGGAGCATCACTGTCAATGCAGGGTGAGTGAGGATCAGCTGGGAGGCATGAGGTCATATGAGGTGACATAGAGCGGCCACCAGGGGCTGGATGTGCCAGGGAGCAGGTGACTTGCACCTGTTCCTACCTGTCCATACCTACCCCCACCTGTCCTCGTCTGTTGTGCTCCTGTTTACCCTCCTCAGTTCAGACCTGCTCACTGGGCGGCCTTGTGTTTCCCGCCACAGCAGCCGTACGTCTCTCCGCAGCGCAGGCAGCCGCGCAGCGGCAGGTAGCAGCACATGCACGGCACGAAGAGTGACAGCGCCAAGAGCACGGCCCAGCGGGCGCAGCATCCCACGTGGGGGCGGCATCCTGACAACTCCTCGCACGAACACGGTTCCCAGAAGTCACCCTCCGGGTCTGAGGCGCAGTGGTACAGCAAGCTCTCGGCACACCACACACAGGTCCACCTGCGCAGACAACGCAGTGCTGGGTCTGGAGCATCGTGGCACCGCCCGCGCCTGTTCTGTGAGGTGCTGAACACAGAGCGACAGTACACGCAGCGGGAGGTGAAGGATGATGAGACGGCGCGGCAGTGGCTGTCAGCAGCGGAGTTGCAGTCTGTGGAGGGGACGCTGGCCCCACCCCGTTTCCACCAGCTCCAGGAGGTGCAGATGCAGCACGCCAATGGGGTGCTCCTGCTGTCATCAGGTGGGCACCCCGACGCGGTGGCACTGCTGCTCACAGTGCCGGGCGTGGACATGCACACAGGAATGCCAGCGGAAAACCTCTGAGTGACCTTGCTGTCCAATACAACGGTCTCCTCCCCCCCTCCGAGCCACGCTCCCAGCCGCTCTTTCTTAAAGTGCACCGTGTATAGCTCGGGTTTATCTGGCAGGCCGCCACCGCCAGACCCGGTCCATTCGCCTGCGGTACGTGCCACCTCCGCCCGTCGGTAATCCTCATACCCCCGCACACCCCACAGCTCCTTTAGGTCCATCTGCTCCAAGAGTGACAGCGATTGGAGGGGAGCGGGAAAGCCAGCAGGCGGTGCCATTGGGCTTGGTGCAGTGGGTGTGGGTAGCGGGATAGAGGGCAGGTTTGCGGCGGAACCTGCTGGGGAGAACTGGGTCAGCAGCGGCCTCGTGTGCACCTGCAGGAAAACAGTGTGAGAAAACGCACCTGTTAGCTAGCAGACTTATGAGGAAATACTTTAAAGCACATGCACCTATACACTATCTGAAAAGACCTTTTGTAATGTACGTAGTTCTCATAATTCCATTTGCATATTAAAATAGAAGATTATGAATAAATATGACTGTTTATGTTTGGCTCAATCATCTTATCTGGCAACTCTGTACAGGCTGCCAGGTTGTGAGCTATACTAGCTGAGTCCACCCCATAATGTATACTTAGGCTTGGTAATGCAAATTTTATCCTTCCAATCAGGAAAACTACAAGTTATAATAACATAGTTAAGTGAAACATGTTACTACGTGTCTTACTAATGACGTTAAGTGGCTGCACCTTATTTTCACTTTAAAGTGTCCTTTTTGAATCTAAAAGAAAACACAGCTAAAATCAGTCATTACCTAACGTGCATACTGATGAGTGAACCATGTACACTAAGGTAGGTGTAATAAAAACACACAAGTGTTTGTCCTGGTGCAGCAGTGCTGTTCCGTGTCAGCTCATTACTGTGGTAGGGGTCTGTGTGGCAACACCATGTCTCACCCCGCTGACAAACCCCGCTGAGGTTGGAGAGAGCGCATTGGGAGATGAGGAGGAGGAGGACTCGCTGGTCACTATGGTGACGGGTTTGAGTAACAGTTCTCTCCTGTTGTTGCAGGACGAATCACTGCCTGCATGAAGCTGAAACGAGGAGCTAACACGCCCTACGTCCACACGCTGCTGGGAGAGAGCAGAGATCCACTGAGCATCGGAGAATGGCAACTCATCAAAGAGAAACTGCCGTAAAGCGGAACACAAACATCAGGAACAAGACAGGCTGTTGTCGCTATTATGTAACAAGTGGAAATATGCAGAACTCTGAGGAGGAAATGAGACCATCGGCAGGATGACGTGCAAGGACACTCACACAAGCTGTGTCCTCTTCAGTCTCCCTCTCCGCTGGGACAGGCAAAAAAGCAGAGCGAGAATTTGGGAAACGCAGCACCGGAGAACATTTTCATGTGCATTTTTAAAGCATGTCACAGTCAGCCACCGTTGCTGTATCATTGTAATTGAATATAATGTCGCTTCTCACTACGTAACTTAACTGTGGTGTACAGGCCTCCTGCCATGTGCATTCGTGTTCATGTGGATTCAGGGTGATCGGTGTTCCAAACGTGGGACACTGCACAGCTCACGCTAATTACGCAACACTGAACGTCAGTGCTACAGATAACCTTTATGACCTTTACGCAATTATGTGTGAACGGATACTTTTTGCCAAAAGTTTTTAAAAATATGCAAGTACATCAAAATTGCAAACACAGACCAGATAACAAAATGTAAATGCAAAGCAATGTTCCTTCGCATTAAAGAAAAACATCTTAAAAGGCAGTCGAGACATTCCAGTTTAAAATTTCCAAGTTTAACAGGACATCAGCGTTATTCTAGCATGTCAAGAAATTATCTATATAAAAATGACGTCCATGTGCAAACTTGTGTGTTTGATATATTCATAAACCTTTGTTGGGGATAGTGAGAATTTGCTATTTTAACACTGTGTTGAGTACTCTGTTGTCTGTCCACCGTTCCCTCAGCTGCTCTGCAGTACCTTTGTCCATGCAGCCGATGACACTGCGGAGCCCCCTCTCGAAGGAGATGGCGTCAGCCGTACTCTGGAAAGTCAGGCCGAACTTTCTGTCCCCCACCCTCCAGTGGTGGAAGATGGGGTTCACCTTGTTGTACACCAAACCCTCCTGCACCACAAATTCCATCACTGGCTGCAGACAGAGGACACAATCATTACATCTGCCGCAGAATACAGCCAAGCACAGATCAAGAACGGCGCCTCTTTGCCAGCGCACACGTGTGTGCATGCGTGTTCTTGCGTGTTCTCCTGTCACGCTCACCGCTTGGTCCCGCAGACGCTTCCCCCGGACATAGTACTCCACGCGGCCCTTGGCCTCCGAGCTCTGGCCCTTACAGATGACCACGTGGCTCAGGCCACCGCCCCCCAGGGGCACCCAGCCACCGCTGGAGTCATCACGTGTCATCACCACTGCACGGACACACACCACACTGGCAGGGAGGTGAGAGGAGTCAGGGCAGGCTCGAAGCCGCCAACAAGCAGGACTGCCCTCCGTACATCACATTCAGAGAAGGAAGAAAAGCTCTCAGGCTGCGCTATGGACATTAAATTAACCAAACAAACACTGCAAGAAGACAATAAATGCATTGACAGTGCACGTGACAACTGAATTCAACATGCTGCGTGATTAAAATACAAAAACCACAAAGTATTACAATAAACACAGCTTCAGTTACACACAGTGGCCGTGCATTAATGTATTTCTAAAATTATTTATATGTCTGTTTTTAAACCATTTGTAACTATTGTATTACTGGAATATATGAATTGTAATATTTAAAAGTGTGTTTGTCATTAATGTGAAATGCGCTTATGTATACTAACAAGAAAAGCTGAGAAAATATCTTAAATTTCTCACAAAACGTTCACTACTAGCCACAGCCGCACGCATCAATGGCAAACGCCTATTTCTTTCAGAATGGGCGGTCACGTGATCTACATGAATCGTATTTCAACTTCTCAATGATTATTTCATACACAGACACATTGACATTGTATGTCTTTCTGATTGAAAACCCTCAGCATGTGTATTCTCCGTGTAAAAAAAAAACCCAAATAAATAATATAAAAACGTTAAACATACATGGCAATCCTTAATATTAAACGGTTACGGTAAAATATGAATGGTGTTGAAGGCGAAAAATATCTGGGAAACGAACCAAATCAAAGCGTATGGCAAAACTAAGGATGACAGACCGTACTAACGCACATTTCAATTCGCTGTTTGTTCAAGCAAGGAAATCATTTAATTTAAATATGTGTATCTATCTATATGTACACACATATCTATATAATGTGTATACACACACACACACACACACACACACATATATACAATATCAGTCGTTACAATATGCTACTATTAACAAAATGACAGACTGACAGTCGCGATGTTCTTTTTCTCATTCATCGGATTTTCCTTTCTCATTCTGCACGTAGCCTACAGTGCACGCATACACATCCCTGCATATTGTGAATGAGAAACAATGTTAATCTGAACGTTTGGAAATAACTGTATTTACCCAGAGGAGACAATTAGTGTGATAGAGACAGGCGAGGATGAAGTAATGAAAACAGGATGAGAATTAAATGGAGCTGACAGTGGAAAAGAGCTGGAAGCGCAAGAAAAAGAAAGGGACCAAATCTCATTCATAAAGTTTGGCTTTAAAAATCATAATGAAAACCGAGCGCGGTGATGAAAATCACACCCGTGATCGCATCTCCATCACTCTGTACCATTCATGGTCGGTTGCTTATTCGTAACCAGAACATTGTTGGTAAACTTCCTATATATTTTTTTCTTATTTCATCGATATTCTTTAATTTACAGTTTCCAATAATTCTCAGTTAACATTACTTTTTAACCTTACAAATATTTCACTACGTTCATTACGACTAATGAAAACGGAGAGGTTTGGAAATATCTAATCCATACCTACATTTAACAAAATACATAATCTGTTTCCCATGTAGGTTATGTATTTATGATGTCTAGTAACAGATGTGCAATCCTCAGTATAGCCTTTCAGGTAAGCAGTGTAATTATAATGATGACTGTATTCGTGTTTGATAACACACCACTGCATCTTTCTCCTTTTCCAGAAACGTTACTCTGGAGCTACTCACAACATTATTTACCCGTTTTATGGAAAACGCCGACTTACTCGCACTCCATATCTTGGCGTCGCCCGCCGCTTCGAGCTCGTTGCCCTTCGGTCCCTGGTCTTTTTTTCCCACGCCCTTGCTCCCGGAACACAGATGTACAAACACATACATTCATACACACGTTAGGACACGTTGGCCTTCCTTATTTTTTTTTTTTTACACTATCTGACAGTCAGTTTTTTTTATTTTTCCTCTCTCCATCTTTATGTCCTTTTGGTGTATCAGAACAGACTTGAGGTTGTAGCAGCCATTTTCCGCTGGCAGCGGCGGCAGCATCCTTTCTCTCCAGCATCCTCTCTCTCAGTCACTCCCTCCCCATTTGTTGTCTGCCCACCCTGTACCTGGCCTAGTCCCCCCTGATTACCGTTACGGACATGAGCCACACTCAAGACTGACTGACAGATAAAATCCGTTTACATAAAAAAGTAATTATACAGGACAGGAATCGTGAAACACTAAACCAGTACAATTGAATATTAAGTAATGTGTGAGAAAATGCAGATGATATTAAAATAATCGATTGTCATGTTTTAATTAAGCCAGAATTTTGAAGCGGACATGTGCGGTACCATTTCTCCAGAGTTGACTGAAATAACTCAGCAACGCCTTCTTGGCGTTGTAAAAGCCAGGTGAACGTATCTATCGTCAAATGTGTTGTTTTACAAATAATTAATCTACGTGTTAAAAATAAAAACATGTCTGACCAACAAATGTTATCCTGTAAATCCCGGCATCCGAGTTTGACCTGAGGTTACAGTTCTCTGCAAAGCCGGAAAGTCATATCCGTTTCTGCGATGCACAGAATGCGTGTTTGCTCCAAGAGAAATTCTTCGTCCACGACTGAATTAAGAGTTCTCGAAAATGTATCTGTTTGCAAAATAAGTTACCTTAACGACGGCTCCTGTATCGTGCACGTGTAATATATCGAATATTAAATTTTGCCAAAATAGTATTTGTAAAAGAGATGATACTGTGTTAAAAAAGAACACATGCACGATTTTATAAGGCATATTGTATGAAACCATGGATTGCCTAAAAATAATATTTTTAACACACTATTTAGAGATTATGATTACCTTCTGTAGAAGTTGGTATCTTTGATTTTTTATTTGCAGCGTCTTGACATAAACCGTGGAATGCAACGTTTGGTTTGTTAAATAGAATACAGACGTGTCATTACTGAGGGACATTGGCAATGGTTATTAACCTCTGAGTGACACTTTACAGCGAGCTGTGCTGTGACGTGACCTCCAGTTATAGGTGTCAGACTGTACTCTGTTGTTTTAAGTTGATTTTAAATGCAAATTGTGTTTATATGAGACATTTTATAGAATTTCATTTTATACTTGGAACCTGTTAAAAGTAAACGTTTGCATGATATCAGCAGTGAAATACAGTAATATTAAAGGATGTATAACAACCATATAACAACTCAGAACTGCCAGTGATTCCTTCCTCTCGTTGCTAGGATACATGGCATGCAATTTGTATTTCGTTTTTAACAGCAGTGAGGACAACTCCAAGATACATCACTGAATAATAACAATAAAAATACACCCCTTTATAGTAGGTTGGAGTCTACCTGTGAAGGTGATGTGGTGACAGAACTAAATGGCTGTATAAACACTGTAATGAACATTGAGTCGGACTGTACAGTAAAACTATGCAGTCTTTCAAAGTTTTCTGGAAACAGTAATTCTCTGACCTTTGAGAACTAATCTAATTGTGGACCCATGCATGTCAGACTCAGTGTTTTCCTTCCTATCAAATATCAGATTAGCTTTGATATCTCTTCTGCTAAAGCATGTCCATACTCATGTTTCATGGAGAAATGTAAACACACACCAAAATGAATTCTTCCTAAAGAAGCTAAATTGCATTTAATTTTTTTTTAATTTTATTTTCTTAATAGCAAGTAAGAACTCACTACAAAGTCACTTTATCACTACACTTTGATAAGGCTGTATTTAAAAAAAATGATTCTTCACAATGATAAAAAATGGTCACAACCAAGAAAGGAAATCTTATTTCATTCTTGGAGGGACAACAAATAGAATTATTTCCCAAGAGCTATTGCTGAGGGTGACACAAATGGCAAAGCGTGGTTTATAGTGACACTGAGGGGGGGCCCTTTGGAAAGCAGGGGTTATGTCCCCCCTGTCTCCCCCACAGGATTTCCACCTATGGTCACAAAATTTGGAAGAAATTATTAAAACAGGAGTTTGACAATCAACCTGGTGCGATGTCCTCCACTGTTCAGAGCAATACTGCTGTCTGTTTAGATCATGAGCTGTGTGTGTAACAATGTGTGTGTGTGTAACACTTCCCTCTGATTGCCCCCCGCCCCCAACTTTGAGAAGTGCTATTGTTGCTCATGCGAGAGATACTTTCACTGTTATCACACCAACATTTCACCTGCTGTGATAGTTTTAAAATGAAAGGCTATGTTTGTTTATGAAGAAATATTTAGAATTTACTTCAAGGGGTTTCAACAAAGCCATAAGAAACAGGAAAAAAATACCGACACTGTTTTATACAGGGATGTACCGAGTAATGAAAGCTTCAGAATTAACTGAACAGGGACCTGGAACCCAGAAAGTAAGTAAATGTCTCTTGGGTCCCAACATGAAAATGTTTGGGAACCCTTGTACTAAAGCAATGGCAGTTTTAACCCCTTTTTCAGTCTTGGTTAGCTGCTACGAGCTTTCTGTGCTGCAGGTGAACTTCCAGAAAGAGTTCCAGGAGCCCGAGCTTCAGCTCACTTCATGGTCTTCAAAAGTCTGGGTGTGTATAAACATTGAAAGGGACCAAGCCAGGAAGGCACAAAAACACAGGCCATTTTTATAAAATAAGACAAAAAAAGTAACATCAAACCTCTTAAGAAGGTGACGTTATCAAAACCAAGCTAGTCCAACACAAAACCCTTCCCACACTTAATTTTAAAATATACCTTTCATATTGAAATCAGAATGAAACTGCACAGCATTTAACTGCAGTATCACAAAGTTTAAAAAAAAATAATAAATAATAACACCCAACACTCAAAAACAGAAGTTAGGCAGTTATATTTTATTTGCAATGTTTGAGAGGTGTTGTACAAAGTAGGAAATATTGCATTGCTTTTACTTGTTTTGACACAGGATAACCAATATGTGATAAACGGCAGAACTTCAGCTTTCCCCCCCCCCACTTAACATAGCATTTCCTTTACTTTTCACACTAAAACAACATGCAGGAAGTATAATGTTTAGTTAAGCCAAGAGTCCGGATGTACAGCAGGTCATCTCACTAGGCAGCGCAAGTGGCATCAGGTCACACCCGCGTCACTGACGCTTTGGGTACCACCATCATCAATCGCCACACAAGAGAGAAAGACACACCAACACACCGAACTGGGGGGGGGGGGGAGAGAAAAATATTATGCATTTTAAATTCCTACACTGCATGTTCCTGTTTAAAAATGGTTTTTAACAAATATGAAGCACAACACATTTACCTCAGAGGGAAGCAGAAGCTCATTTCCCCAAAGCCTTCTCAATAGCCTTTACAATGACGGCCATCTTCTGGTCGGTGTCAACATGACCGTCTCCATCCTCAACAAAGAAGAATGTTCATGACACACAACTGCACTGACTGACACTAGTCAGTCCCATCTCACTAACAGCAACACAGTCTTTTGGCACTTTGACCAAAAAAATAAATGTCATCAAACTGGGTATTTATCTAACATCTTAGTAGTTCATAACTTTTTTTTTTTTTTTTTTAAACTTCCTGAACTTCTAGTTCTACTTCAGAAGTTCTCTACTTCTGAGGACTTCATCGTCACTGTCCACATTCCACAAGCAACTAAAGACACGTCTTCATGGAGCACCTTAGAACTTAAAACCTGAAATCATTTTCATCTATGCTTCGATTCACTCCATTGTCACAAGGCTGTTTGTTTGTACATATTTTCTAGTTAGTTCAAGACTTACATTTTACATGTTTATGCTTTCCGTTTAGTTGAATGACTATTGAGACAATAGCTCGACTTTATTGTGTACACTGTGATGACAGAACAGCACTTACTGTTAGATTCTCTTATACTGTTTGACCTCGTTTGTGACAGGCATGTGTACTATTCATTGTAAGTCACTTTGGACAAAGGCGATTGCTAAATGAATGAAATGTAAATATAGTTGAAGTAAGGGTGCACTTGGCTGCTATTCTTTCATTGGCAAAGCCTTTACTTTGACAAGTCGGATTACTACAAAATTTACTGCAATACAAATCCCATCCCATATAAAAAAAAGTTAACAGAACAGAAGCTACAAAAACTATATATTTTTAAAATAATACTTTAATAATCTCAGAGGGAAATTAGTTCTCTGCCTTTATCCCATGCCCTGAGGGGACCAGTGGGCAGCCAGCCACATGTGGTGCTCAGGAAGCATTTCAGAGTCTTGCCAAAGCACTCATCTGGCAGGACATGGATTTTAAATGGGAGACTTCCAGTCATGTTATGTGCTTAAAATGTTTGAACATGTCAAGTGTAGTAAATGAGAATTCACCTTCAGAAATTCTTAAAGCATAACAGGAATGTTAAACACTATAAATATAACACAGAAAGAAGGGTGCTGCTTACCTTTTTGGAATGGACCAACTTGCCATTCACCTCCACCTCAAACCACCCACTTAAAGTAGGTGTGCTCTCACCAGTCTGAAACAGCCACAAACACCAACATCAAGACATCGGCAGACACACCTGTTACAACCCTGCGTAGTAAGAGGTCTGACTGGTGTCCTTGGCACCATGTTAGTACAGCACTAATTATTATTATTGTTATAATAATAATAATAATAATAATAATAATAATAATAATAATAATGAGCTTACTTTGTCATACCTGTATAAAATGCTGATTTTTTTTGTCAATATTTAAAAGCTACTTACAATCTCAAGGTCACCCGGGAATTCATCCTCAAGCAAGGTCTTGAGTTTGGTGAACTGTAGGGAAACCAAAGGAATGCTGATCATCATAAACACAGACAATGAAAATGTATTACTTCTGTGTTTTAATTGCATGTTCCATTAAAACAGGGAAAAAAAAAAAAAAAAAAAAAAAATTTACTTGCCTTAAAACTGTACCCTCAGCCACCACTGGGGAGAGGAAAAAATAAGCTTAATGGGAATGCAAAGTACAAGTACTTTTAAACAAACTCCTCTTAAACTAGAATGATTAAATTCAATTTGAAACAAGAACAGTTGCTGGTGCATTTATAAGAGGAAAAAATGTATTTGTCTTCTGCATTAAACACGAATGGGTAAATTGCCCGTACATTTGCCACGTCAGTGAAAAATAACTACATAAATATTATAGTTAGAATTCGATAAATGTTCAGTCTATGGTGATGTGTTTATTTCAAAATCACGCGTACAGAAAAGGCTTTTCAATTGCACCTTGTTTGAATGACAAATTGTTACACAGCCTACATGCCACACTAAAGAGTTACAAACACTAATACCGTCCAACACACTCCTTACGAAATGTGCCATTCAGTGCATTGGGCATTCCTTTGACAATTAGCTATTAAATACAAACAACTGTAAAAATAAATAAAATAAACTAGTACTGCTACTTGACCTGACGTCACCTGATAACTTGTCACACCCATTTTGTCACATGACTAACCACGCCACCGTGTGGTGGTAAAACACACAACATCAACGCAAAACTGAGGAAGCAGACGTACACAACAAAACAAGAGATTAAAATATTGTAGCGGCGGAAACTAGCCACGCCACGCAGAAATGCGATCGCCGAACTCCTTATTTAACAAGTCCCAATAAGGGCATTTTAAACACATTCTGGGTGAAACATAAATAAAATTACAGGCGTCGCCGGAAAAGTGCATAATCGCCATTCCCGGCTGCCGACGTTACAATATATAATTCCAACATAATTTGGATTTCAAATGTAACTGCCCAATATTACGATTAGATGATGCAACAGATTAATGCAAAAGAGAATTACAAAATATCTGCGGTAACAGGGCTAGCTTGTAAATATACATTTTTTAATTACCTCCAGATTGCCAGGAGGCGGGCTCGTTAGCAACGCGATCGTTGCAGCACATTAATATTTTCACGAGCACATAAACAAATGATACAACGAGCTGCTCATTATTTATACCACAAAATCATATTCTATTATACAAATCAGAGGGGCACAGAAGGCCCAACTCGCTTCAAAAATACCAAACCAATTTCTCGGGGAAAATCAGATTCGCTTCAAGATGTGGATGTTCGCGACGAGGCAAATAGGTTGTACCATCTTACAAACATGTCCCCTGAATATCTTCTCGTCATAATACCGATTACCTACCAGTAAACAACGTGCACCTTTACAACCATTTTGCAGATGCAGTCAGTTCCGCACTGATACTACAGATAACTTGGTTTGTATTTTCTATGTAAACCTCCACACTGCTTGTCTGCAGCTCTGTTGTGCCGCTTCGCCGAATGTTTTTATTTTAGAAAGGCGAGTGTCTCATTCCAAACGACTCAACATTAAGGGGTTGCTGTTGGTTGCTTTTAAATTTGTATAAAAGAACACAGCGTTTAAACGTTAAACAACCACACACGTTAATATATTTATGTAATAAATTATTTATATGAAGTTATAGTAGAGGATAAACTAACCTGTGTTGCTTAATATGTGGTTTGTGTGACTTACGTCACCCCTACTTAAAGTTAACCTGATGGTTTCGTCCTATATATTGTTTTCGTAACTCGATAGCAACCAATGTACTTCTCGTTACAGGATAAAATTGAAATAAATTTATTTTAGTACGATTTTATAGAAAATTCATAATTTGATAATACTATGACACATTAGCTTGCTATATATATATTGCTTGCTTTAGAATACTTGAGATGTGTATTTGATATATTTACATTTATACAGACAATTTAAAACAACTGCCACCAGGTGGCGTACATTCAACTTTAACAACGATGAGGCGTATGTTGGGATGCGCTGAGGGATATTCGCTGCATATTCACGTTTCTAATTTTCCGTGTTTTTTTGTGGTGTACCTCAGCGGACTCCAACCTTTTTTACGCCACGGACCGGTTTCATGCAAGACAATTTTCCACGGACCGGCCATTGCACGCGTGTATTGTCAAGCACAATAAAGTGCATAATAAATACAAGTCACCATAATGCAGAATCAGTAAATAAAACGTTTGTTATTCTTTCTATGCGGCCCGGTACCAAATGATCCACGGCCAGGTGGTTGGGGAACACTATCCTACTTATGTAGAAATTACATTTAAACCCAGCGGGTCTTCTGCAATGTAGTTTGCATAGTCACAGTTAATGTTACAAGTCCAGTCTGAAATTTACTTGAATTCAATTGAAATATTTTATGGTTTGTTTTCAGGGCATAGCCAACCAGGGAGATAGAGCTCCAGACACTGCCAGCCACAAAGGACACCAAATTCTACTATCTCCTTTTCACGGAACCCCAGCTTTCTGTACTGTAAGTCTTAATTTGTAAAGAAAATAACCCCACTTTCAGATATAATTTGTAAAAAAAAAAAAAAAAAAAAAAAAAAACAAAAAAAAAAACCTGTGTCTTTCTTAAAGCACAAAAAGTACATCAAGATGCTGAAGCAGAAGTTTAGCACGTCAGACGTTAACTTTTAGTCCAAGGCACGCAGTTTGTAACGGTCCAGCATCTCAGATTTTTTCCACTCATTCAGTTCAACACAAACACACGCATTGAAAGCACGTGACATATTAGGTCTTCAGTGCCTACGTCCATTTGAAATGGATGGGAGGTACAACGCAGCTGTGTTAGAGAGCAAGAGAGAGAGAAAACTTGGCTAGGAGTGAAGAATGGAAAATGAAAGTGGGTTTTGGCATCACGGAATATGACTCACTGTTTGTCATGACTGTAACCTAGAAACCAAATGTTATCGTGCCCTACACATATTTGCCTTCTCATTTATTTCAACAAATAGATTTTGTAACATTAATTTGCAAGTTATAAAGAATTTTAGGAGATAAAAAGTGCTTTGCAAAACTACCATCTGTTAATTTTTTTTTTTTTTGTGTCGAGGCACATGCGCACACGTGTGTTCAGTGTAATTTAAAACCTGAACGAAAACATTCAGTGTTTCATTTTAGTCATAATAGCGTACCTTTGGTTTTGTGCTTTAACTCATCACAGTGTTTACAATAATATTTTAGCATCTTATTACACTCCTGAGTAAATATTAAATAGAAATGTTTTGAAAAATCATTGCTTTGCTATAAGGACATAGTAATTGACTAGCAAAAAAGAACAGTCTCCTGTCTAACAGAAGGCAGTCAGATGGAGTTATGTTAGCTGGCTGTCTACAAATACTCTGCATTGTGTCTGTTGTCACACCACCCCATCATGATTCATATTCCAATGATTTCTAAGGAATGTCCACCTTTCCCCATAAAGTCTGTCTGGATGAAAACAGATACATACATTTAACAGAACTGAAGTCATATTACAATGTCAAAAGCAGACAGAAATTTTGCATATGTGCAGCCTGTAGCTCAGTTGCATCTGTATATAATAAGGTGCCTTTTACAACCAGAACTTATTTTGCATGTAATTTTTGTAATTTTTGTAATTTTTGTAGTGGAAGGTGTTTTAAGGTGGTATGGGAGTGCTCGGAGATGTGGACAGTCGAAGGGATGTTCTGCAGTAGGTCCTTGTTTCTGACAAAGTGATGGGAAATGTCCATCTGCAGCTTTTCTGTGGTTCCTGGCTCTATTCCAGCCTCTCCCATGTCTTCTTCAAGAGCTGTTTTAGCGCCAGCGTCACATCCTCTGTGACTCAGCACGTGTTTTCTCCCGTTTCCTCCCATGTTGCTATTTAGAGTTTAGTTTGTCTGGGATACTTTGGTGTTCATCAGGTTTGTTCATCTAATGTGTCTCTAAGGGAAGGACCTTTTCTTCCAAATGAATGAAAGGCTCAATTCTGTGAATATTCCCAGCCACGGTTTCTTGAAGATTCAGTAATGTGTAACAAACTATTTTTAAATAAAATACAGTAGAGCTGCGATGGTCGTCATACATTATTTACTTAGCCCACAATAAAAAGGTTGCAAGTGAAAGATGTATTCAATACTGACTTGAGTGCAAGGTCTGTTGTCTGTGTGATCTGCACTTTCTAGATTTTAAAGCTTGTATTGTTTCTTTGGATTGTCATATGTGACATTATATTCATATGAACACTGTTTTACTAATTGTAGCTTTGGGGAGGGGGAGGGGCAGGGGTTTCCCCTACGGGTTCAGGAGGGGGGGGGGGGGGGGGGGGGGGGCGGGCGGGGGGGGGGGGGGGGGGGGGGGGGGGGGGGGGGGGGGGGGGGGGGGG
>JABJVR010001570.1:0-18936 GCA_025773905.1 Chitala chitala
GAGGAAACCGGAGCACCCGGAGAAAGCCCACCAAGCACAGGGAGAACATGCAAACTCCACGCACACAGACCCAAGGTGGGAATTGAGCCCCAAGCCCGGAGGTGCGTGGCGACAGTGCTAACCACCACGCCACCGTGCCACCTACGCTAACCTATCACAAGGCATATTCAGGCATGCTAAAGGAAATTTTAGGGTGTCCAATCCAGGACTAAGCTGCTCCAAGCTGTAGGAGAAAACCAGAAAACCTGGAGAAAACCCATGCAAGCACAGGAACAACATACAAAATCCACATACAAAATCAACAGCCAGATTAGAGCCCAAAACTCTGGAGGTGTGAAGCAACAGCGCTATCCACTGTCCCTATTTATTTATGACTAGGTACATCATTAAGATTAAAAACGAGAGCATATACACACAGAGACTTGTGCATGCACACACACACAAACGCACACACACACACATCCCGAGCTGAAGAGTAAGTAGCTGGAACGCAAACATGACAGCAAGCTTGTATCCACACAAATTTTGTGTCCAACTTACTGTAGCCCTGTCCAATTACCCAGACTGTAGTAATCCATTGGAAAGCCAGCCCACAAATCCATCTCTTGTGTGATAACAAAAAAACAGGAGTTTAACAGACACCTGGGTTTCAAATACATCTTGACAGATGGACATAGACAGGCAAAGACAGCTCAGTAAGTTGTTAAAGAAATAATATTTCACAATGGCCACATGTCATGAAGAACAAAGCCATTACTCTGCAAAAACGTTTCGACCTCATTTAATGCCAGAAATATTATTCAACAATTTTATTTACTGTAACTTGAATGGACCTAATCACAGTAATACATCCCTAGCATGTGTTCCTCTCTAGTGCCAAAATCATTCCTGTCACCGAACCCCTGTGCTGTGATGTGTTCTGGTCAAGCTTTGCCCTGCACCAAAACCATCACATATGGATTCAGAAACACCCATTGCAATAATCGCACCATAGTGCCAAGAGTTGCCTTGGCAACACATTCATGATGCGAATGGAACAATCTGTCCCTCCAATCAATCAATCAAGTTCAATCAATCAACTTCCACCAAAATGCCAAATGCTGCTCAGGTTTTCAGGAGACAAAACTCTCAAGGAAAAAAATGAAAATAATAAAGGGAAAAAAAGGCCTGATGCTGTGGCCATGGTTCTAGGCTGTGACTCCCCTCTCCCAAGTTAATGACATCTCTCTAAAATGGTTTCAGACACTGACCCGTCGCTGGGCTTTGTACCGTCCCCTAAGAGTGTGAGCACCCAATTCCGATGGACAGAGAGATTTTCTTCTTCTTCTTCAGCCTACAACAAACTCATTGCCTTTTCTCCAGTCAGTATCAGAGAAGACATCCATCTCCACGGCTGACGTTTAATTCCCAGAGCCCAAGAAGGAGAAAAGCCGGGGGCTGGCCTCATTCTGAAGCCCTCACTGTTGTTCTCCAAATCACGGGCAAAACAGCACAGGTCACCCATGAGGCCGGTCTATATGGGCCAGTTAAAAAAAACTTAGGCAAAGAAAAACAGAAACAAACACTCCACTTACACAGATCGCATATCAGCACCAATAGTAATGAAAAGGAAACAGGTTTTCTGTGTCACTGATGGAGTAAAGAGTAACCATACAGACCAGAGAAGACATTATATATGTCTAACTGCACATCAAATCTCTTGACATTAAAACAAAGGGGAATTAATTTTGTTAAAGACAAATGTAACCATTACATGGGATTCCAGTGAGGAAGGTGGCATCATCATGGCATCATCTTAGCCATTGTTATATGCTGTGTAGCATCTTATGTAGGTGTCATGCACACAGTATGTCAGATGAAGGTGAGTATAACTCGTAAACTGTAAGATTTAAAAACCAAGACCCACATGCGAGATAATCTTTGGGAAAAACAGCTTTAAAAATTGAGCTTGGTGTGCTTGCTGTCCTTTCTATTTAGTGAAAAATGACAATATCTACAGGAATTACAAATGACAATATCTAATAACAATATCTGTTACTGAATAGAAATAGCTGAAGCAGGAAAACATATAAAAGATTACACAAGATATTTCATTTCATACAATGCAAATAATTGTGGTAAGGCAGTAGTATTAGCAAAAGCGCTGTTGCTCAAAAACACGCTTTCTTTTCACTCTCTCTCTCACAGCACAGACACATTCAGCTGTCTGAGACCGTATTAGGCTTCCTTTGGCTCTGTCTGTGTAGGAGAGATTAGAGTCATGGGAGAGTGGCTGCAGTGCCATCGCACAGCCCCAGCAGCCTGTAGTCATTGCTTAGCATTTGAGAACGTTCTCGCTGCGACGCCCCCTTTGATCTCCGCAGGAGTTTCTATCATCAGCACTTTCATTCAACCAATTAGAAGCGGCTCCCTCCACATCTTGTGTGATCAGTTTGCCACTCTGAACACTGATAGTGCCACTGCTAAACAGACAGAATGAACCAATCAAACATAAGGCACTGGCTTCTGTATTTATTATGCATTTATAGACCACAGGTCTTTGCTGTTGGGAAAGATAAGGGAACTATATGAACTGGGAGTTTTTGGAGTTGCCTTACTTACAAACTAGTTGACTAGCTTTTTACGTTATTGTGTACATGAAGTTCAGTGAGTATGTAAATACCTGTTAACAAAGGAGAAAAATATGGATGGAGAATACAGAATATGGCAATTTTTTAAATGCATCTTTGGGGTCATGCTTCTGGTGCTTTAAACATCTACTGTGGAGTGATAGGATCCCCTCAGGTGTTATCTTAGACAGGAGACTACCTTAGCGGTCAGGTTAATGCATTGTTTTTACAAATAAAGGTGACACAATTCCCTGTCATCACTGATCATTGATGATGTCACTTTTCCTTCACTTTTAAAAAATTTTCCTGATTATATACTTTTAACAAGGTCACCAGGAGCATTCTTCCCAGTATTATATTACATTGCATATAAATTACAGAATAATCCTAGTGTCATTATCTAAGCAAGGCATTGACAGCTGTTGCGCAAAGTGGCAGGCTATGCACATTAATGTGTCAGAATACCAATCAACCCCCACCCAACCTGCTTAGGGAAAGGGGGGAGGAGGTTCACTTCCAGCTGCAGCAGAGCACAGCACCATAATCCATTTTAATTAGCATTGCTCATCGTGCAAAGTGATAAGGTATCAGTCATTGTAACTGCAGGTACTGACAATTAGCCCAGCCTGTTAACATCTTGGCTAGCAGGCTGATAAAACACGGATGCTGGCCAACACAAGAGCTCACAGGGACGGCTGATTCTATTGCCAGCCCAACGAGGAAATTGATTCCCAGACAGAAAAACTAGCAGTATGCCAGGATGGGTAGCAAGTCGCCCACCAGTGGGAATTATGAAGTGATGCAAAGCCTTGTTGTTATTTCTTCATAGATATTATCAAACGTGACTTACAGTTTTCCCACTTACACAGCAGGATATTGTCTACAATTGCATATGCATCTAACTTAAAGGTACATCAGCACAATACAACAGGATCTTTCACAGGGACGTTGCACCAGTTGCTTTTCAGCAGGTAATGCTGCTGTGCTTATCTGAAGACTATCACTGCCTTAAGCATCAACTCAGAGAATCAGCCAGAGTAGATGTGTTGAGTCCTGTGCCAGTTGATTCTCCTATGCAGATTAACTCTCAGCGCTTCCTGGGGAGTGGACCACAACTATGGGTTCCTGTCACCTGAAACGAGGGTACAGGGGTCTTCACAGGACATTGTTCACAGCAGCACCAGCATGTACTCACCTGAAAGATGTACTCAAGTGTTATTTGCAGGTTTTGTGAAACAGAGCTGTCTTCAGACAGACTTGTCAAGTGTACAAATGAGTGTCTGAACTGTAATCCAATAATTTTAGTGTAGATGAAAATAACGCTCAGGTATATGTTACTTAAAAGGACATGTTTACACACAATAGAGTGATCAATGAAAATGTTGTATGAGAGTCAAAACTTCCAAAGATGTAACAATTACCCAAAGTATTACAATGTTGATTCATCTGTATATCTTCACAAAGTGCTGCTGGAATCAGTTGGATTGCAATGGGAAAAGGCTGTTCCTTAGGGACAAGTGCAAAACGACTTTACAATGATGCATCTTGAAATGGGTTAAAACAACGTACAAAAAGAAATCCAAAGACTTCATTTATGTCTGAAGAAATACCTGAAGCCTTCCATATACAAAACGTCAGAATCTAAAGGCAACCCTAAGACTTTACATCTAGGTAAAAGATGTTTCTAGAAGTTTTTTATTTTTGATTCTGCGTTGAGGTGGTGTGTTAAACTCCATCAGTACAAGCTTACAAGTCAGAGACTGCACTCAAATGTCAAGCCAAGTCTTATTTAAAAGTGGGAAACTGAGGCAATATTCAAAAAAATACATAATAGCATTGGATATGTAAACATCTTATCACAATTTAAGAGCTCAGTTGTGTTTATGTATTTACTGATTGGTAGACTACAGGTGAGTATAAATTGTGCACACATTTACAGCTTTTTTCACTTAGACAATATTATGTCTGACCAGGGATGAGATAGAGAGGAAGATATACTTGCAGAGATTAATTGGTGATTACTCCAAAAAAAAGAGAGTCCAAAACTCAAAAACTAAGAAACATGAATCTGGGGTCAAGGGCCAGAATATCCAGGATATCTGTCTAATACGGAACAGACACAACACGGAGTGTGAGGGGGAACCAGATGGAAATGCAGGGGGAAATTAAAGGGGCAAGTCAAGGGTGGACTGGGCAACGCTAAACTAGGGACCATGCAAGAACCACTGAAATACGGGAGAATAAGGGAACATGAGAATAGAATAAGATCACATAAGATACCCAACCCTAGAGGAGAATGAAGGACACTAAACAACTAAACAGGGCACCTGAAAGCACCACACACGATTGCACTGTACCAATTAGACCACTTCAAAACCTTGCAAAGGACAAATGTACCATAAAACCCTAATATAGAGACAGAGAAAAACTAAACCAAGTGCAAACACTCAGAAAAACAAGGGTATGAGGAACTCAGACAATGAGACTAGACAAAGACAATGAGGGAACTGGACAAGGTAAAGGTAATTAAATCAAAGAGTAAAAAAATCAAGGAAAAAAGGCAAAAAGGACAAGACAACCAGACTATATGAACCGGGGACACGGCCCCATGACAGGGCCACCAAGCTAAGCCTCACCAACGTAAATATGGCTGATATGCTTTGTCTGTTGTTTATTAATTTTTCTAAAAGTCACAAAGTAATTATTTGTGAACTTTGCAAAATACACATTTAAAACCACTACTATAATTGACCTTCTGACATCCATGTTTTAAAAAATGTTTACATTCTGGTGTTTCATTGTAACTCTCAAAGCTATTGGAAAAGTTAAATTACACTCAAAGTACCCTTACTTCTTCTGTATTATCACATCATTCAGCATCACATGGACAGCCAAACACTCACTTCAGGTGTCACCTCATCTTCATTAGGAAGCCAGCACCTCATGCACAATTGAAAGATCAATAAAACTGTAAGAACAAGCTGACATACCCTGGCCAATTAATCCATTCTTGTGAAGGGCTAAATGTAACAGTCTAGTCAAACTGTTATCAGATCTCTGGAATCGGGTTTGTGCCCTGGGGGGTCATATTACTCATATTCTAGGAAAAAAAAGAAAATGACCAAATATACGCACAAAATACTGAAATATATTTTAACAGTGTTGTGTGTTGTAACAATCAGGCCTGCTCAGTATCACTTTTATGTATCACCAAAGCTGTACTGTGAATTCCCAACATGAGGAAATAAAACACCTCAAATAATAAAATGTCCCCATAATAACCTTGCTCACTCTCTTTTTCCCAGCACTGTGATGCAATTTTGCACATTAAAACCGCAGAATCCAGTTTAAACATGATGCACACTGGAGATTTGGTGTGGATCAATAGCAGCGGAGCTCCTTTAAAGGTGGGGAGGGGAGGGGAGGGGAGGGGATATAAAGACGAATCTGTTAACCCGTGACTCATTACCTCGAGCTGAAACATCAGTCGAACAGGCAGCGTAACCGCCTTAACAGGCCGGTACGCTGCAGCAGCACCACAACTTGTGCCAATACGAAGAGAAAACAGGTGCTTGGTGCATAATACATTTATAATAACAAATAATATTATATAACATTATCATAATAACAATAAAGCATTTAACAAAATCACAGTTAATAACCTGTTTATTCACAGTTAATAACCATCTTTATAGCAGTTATCAATTATTAGTAAAAATATATAATGCAATAAAAATAAGTAAATGACAACACACACATATACTGTGTTCACATATATAGTATATGAATACCCATTGGTGATTTTTTAACTTTTTTTGTTATAATTAAATACATAAAACATCTAAAGAGATGGTTAAGAAGTTTAGTTTCTGTTCAAGTAAGCATCAGAACACCAAGTAATCTACTTTTTAATATTCAGAATTTACTAAGAATGGTACAAATAACAAAACACATCCTGTCAAAGTTTTATTAATGGGACATTGGAGGAATGACTGGTGTCATTTCTGCTAACTGGAAGGCCAAAAGCACAAGAAACAGCTTAGCACTACAACAGTGTGCAGAAGGACATCTCTGAACACTGACAACACTGAACAAAGGCGCAGATGTGCTACATCCACACAAGACCACATGGGGTTCCTGTCAGCTAAGATCATGAAGATGAAGGCACAGTGAACACAACAGCATAAAATCTGGATGACTGAAGATTGGAAATACATCATCATGTCTGAAAAATTTCCCTTTTATGTCACAACATGCTGACAGAAGAGGTCAGAATGTAACGTTAACGCCATGACCTTATGTAATCGTCCTGTGTTTTGTCAAAGGTACAGGCTAGTAGCAGGATCATAAAGGCACATGCAATGTTTCTTAGGAAGTGCAGGACCTTTAATTACAGTTTGGCATCACATAAAGGTCATATAAGAAATCTTTAAAACACAAAGTTAAAGAATTCATGTTGTTCTGGAGGCCCTAAACCCCGTGTGCTACTGGTCAGTATACATAATTAAGAGGTCGATAAATGTATGGGATTAAAAAAATAGTTTAGAATGAGCATACAACCCCATCCAAACATGTCCAAAAAAGTAAGCATTAACTTCCAGACAACAATTACAAGACTGCGGTATTCCCCATAGATATGGAGACAGTCACTTCTAAGCATAAAAAGTATTAGTTGCTCAGGGGTAGTAATGAAGTGTTTCTGAACACTGGGTCTCAAGGCTCTCATTTCCAATACAATATCCTAGGGGTTTAGAAATGTGATGAGAATGCACTGTTGTTAATATACACAGACAGACACAGATATCACAATAATCATCTCACACTTTTACTATCAAGCCTGTTTCTCCACACATTTCAACACTTAATTAACCCTTTACACATATATATTACAAGCTGTCTACAATACCGTCTTCAGGAGTGCACACTGGTCTATTTAAAAGACTACCTAAATTTCATGTTTCTTCATGTCTTCAACAGCATCCCATTTTCTAATGTGTGTGCAAAGAACAGCAGTGGAACAAAAAGCCAAGGACATACTTTCACAACGGTGACAAAACAGCACGCGAAATCATCACAAATACATATGTAATGTGTGTAGAGTATTTTTCTGAACAGATGCCAGATTTTGGTCACATTTAATTTCATGAGATACATCAAACACAGATTAGAAACTAATGGTATTGCACTCATCTCTGTACACCTATGAGGAAATTTTACAACTTCAGTATTAGCCATTATCCACCATGAAGACAGTAATCAAGGACAAGGACAGGATCCTTTTAGGAAACCAGTGCCTTGTCATATGTGGTCTTAACATCACCTTCAGAAACATAAATTTTTGCCACCACATTAAAAACATATCATTTCAATATCCTGCTGGATGAGTGTTTACAGAAAAATAAGAAATTTGGTAATGCATACATAAAATAATATGGTCAAACAGGATGAACTGCAAATGCTATCTGACATTCATGTGCTGCTGAGAAACTGAAAGACCCTCAGCAGTGACTTCTCTGTCTTTGTCATGCAGACCTGCAAACTGACCAGGCAGCTCTGCTCTCTGATGAAAGAAAAGCCCAATGTATTCATACTTATTCCTTCATATCAGTCACTTTAAGGGGAAATGCTATAAGAAAGCACTGTTTGCTTACTGCTACAGTCAAATCTGTTACTCCTTGGCATGTTTATGTGCATGCTAATGGAACGTTTATGGCGTGTTCCCTACTGGGGCTGTGCGGGGGTAGGCCGGGGGTCCAGCAGTCTCCAGTAAGCCATCTATCTTCAGTCCCTCCAGCAGCCCTCTCCCAGAAACCCCCCACCCCACTCCTGCTGCTTTTCCTTCTCAGAACGCAGCATCATTAGCATTCAGCTCGCAGGCTTAGCATGAGGGGAAGATGGTATAAAGTACAGGGTGTGGGGGAGGGGTGCTCCCACTGCCCTCTGCAGGCAGGAGTCGTCCCAAGGCTGGTGTGAGCATTTTTGAGGCAAACTCAAGCATGGGCGTGCGCATGTGCGCAAACACATAAATTGACCCTTTTGGGGCGGCGATTGTGTGTGGGGGCAGGGATCTTACTCTTGACTTGCAGCTCAAAGACACAGTATACTTACTCCATCCATTCTTCTTCATACTGAGCTGTCATAAACAAAGGTCAGAGCGCAGCACAGGCCATGATAACAGTACTAATTGCACAGATCCAGACCTCTCATTGGCTTTTGACACAGTGGAAGAGCCCTGACCTGCCTTCTCTTACCAAGCAAGGTCTTCCATCATTTCCCTCTGGTCCTGCTCCACCTCCTGAAAACCTTCTGTATCTCCTGAATAGCTAAGTGCTAGCATTCGCTGATTGGGCACTATTTTGGCTGCATCACTGATTACGGGAAAGATAATTTAAGAATCCCTTTAGAAAGCTGACCTCCTTTGTAAAATTTTAATCTTTAATCTTGTCACACTGCCATGACAGTGTAAAATGAATTATTGTTTTAAGTTTTTTTTTTTTTTTTCAAGATTCCTTTGTCCAGAAAGATAATCTACCCATGTGCTATACATTGCATATGACATACAGTTTAAGTGCTTTTGAGTTTCTGTTCAAGAGTACAGCACTTGATTCTTGGTTTCCTGGTAGGACTATGAACAAGTCTCTTTAAACTCATAATTTTAAGATATCTGTCATCCAAAAGACCTTCCTAGTAACCATCTCATGCAAAGGTAACACTCTCTAATGCTTATCCTATATATATAGTGCTTCCAAAAGATCCATCAGACTTATGCTAAACTGATCCATTCTCATCCCATCACCTTTTCATCACACAGATTACTGTTCCACAGTCATCGCATGCTCACAGACAGAGGCTGTCTTTCTCTTTACACATTATGTGTACCGCACTAGCTGCTGAGTCCTTAACGTCTTGTTTATACCACACTAGCTGCTGCACGCTTTATACCTTCTGTGTACCACACCATAATGGCTTCCTGACACCAATATTTGCATGTGAACAGCACATCAGCTAACAGAAGTTGTGCGTCAATTCCAATTAACACTTTTTCTGAAGATGCTGAACATAAATCTGTTTTTATGCATTCATTGATTTATTTCCAAACCCATTTATCCATTTTTTTCCAAAAATGCTATCATTACTATGAAATATGAAATCAGTGTTACCATCATATTCTGCCTAAAAAAGAAACAAAACATAAACTATTTCAGTTTGCTAATGGTAATGTTGAGTACAATTTGTGAACAGTGTATATATAATGCTCCCGCTTTCATTTTTTTCACTTTTCAACCCTTACAGATACTCCTATTTGATTACATTGGTTTAAATTTTAAGAATGATCAACAGCGAAGAGCATTCATATTATTTAACTTTAAATAAATTTAACTATTTATCTACAACTTAATCAGACATTTATATTTAGTTACAAGGCTCAATTTTTACTATGAGAAAACATGCAACAGTCATGTTACCATCATGTCAGATTTTTAACAAAACAAGAATATATGCACAAAGGAAAAAAATATAAAACTTTCAATTAATTTAAAGACACAAGTAAACTGTCATAGTTTGCGGTGAAAGCGCCACCTATCTGTGCTCAATAATGCTTTAATCTTTTGTAAACAGCGCCAGAAATGTAATAAAAATGTAACATAGCTGTCAGATCATTCAAAAAATATGAAGTAAGTGCTTTTATACTTTAATGATATATTTAATTCTATAAAATGATGTTACGAAATAGTCAAAACACTTAAAAAGCACCAGTACCAGTCTGTGTGCCTCATTCAGGTAATAAAATGTTATCAAATGTGGCCATCAGTTATTATGTAGTCTTGTACGAATATTAAATAGGCCTTTTAAACATTAAACAATCAAAAGCATTTGTATATAAACTGGAGGTTGTAAATGAAGCCCTTTATATATGGTAAGATGGAAGGGTACATCCATCCATGCATACAATGAGTTAAAATAGGAGCAATACAGGTTAAGAAGGAAAATAGAAGAACCATGCCTCAGAACAAAACAAGCAGGATTCAAGACTATCAGGGTGAAGATTGGTACTTGGAGAAAACGCATCAAAGACAGCAGAGGGTGACAGCACTACACACTGTCAATCACCAAGTGGTTTAACCCACTTCCCATTGGACTGACAGTCATGCATGATTGACAGCACATGATAATCCTGCTTGGTGTGGGTTCTGAAGCTTTCGGCGAGGGGGCGGTGTGTGCACGCTTACATTTATCACAAGCCTTCCGTACTAGTTCTCATGTTGTGCAAACAGCACTAATATCTTGGTTGGCTTATTGACAACAGCAAAATCAATGGTCTGCCTGTGAAGGAGGCTCCGCATGTTTGTCTTCCTCTCCTTACTGACCGGTGGTACTTGAACCTCTTCTGAGAGAGAAAGAAGCAGCCCAGCAGGAATTACCCGCAGCCATAAAGCCATGATTGGCTGTGACCTTAGCCAATGGAGAGGGTCCCATGGGGGAAATAAGTGTGCCTCACTGGCACGGTTCTTCTCCAAAGGCTGACCCATTGGGATGACTGATGGCTCGTTTTGGACCACTCTGGATCTTGCTAGATAATCCTGCTGTTTCTTCCTTTGAAGCAGCCTTGCTGTCAATTCCATAGCAATATGAGATTACCCTCTCCAAATAAATAGCCCTAGCACACTATATCACACAGCTGGGCAGCCTAGAGACTGGCTTAGAGGCCCAGTGATCAATGACAATGTGAGAGGAATCACTCCAGGACTTCAGGCTAACAGAGTAACCTCTGAATCATGCTGGCATATAGTGTCAATATTATCCCCGCCACTGTGCACATTTTCGCTGTAAAATAAACCTGCAGTCCAGCTACATTACCCTTCAGCAGCCTTTCACTTTTCAGTCATTCAGGAAAATTTATATGTAGTTTTATTTATTAATTGTTTTAAATAATAGTAGAACAGGGTTGTTTGTAATTCAGTAATCTACTGATATATTTTACAACTGCTTTTATCTGCTTTTTAAATCTAGTTTTAAACATAAACTATCTTTAAAGCTGTGTGCAAAGAATTTAGAGCATTAAGTACATTTATTCTAATATGTATCATTATAATATTGTTTTACATTTACAGTTAAAGAAAAAACTTTCACAAGTGGAAATATTTTCAACCATTATTAAGTTGTTAAACTACTGATAAATATTTTATAATAACCATTACAATATACAATAAATAAGCCTTAGACGTATTCTACGCACAATATTTTATGTACTTGTATATCAAAAGAGTAATATATAATTGAATGGGTTCAACTGGAGTCTGTTTTATTTGAATAAAAACACTATAAAAATAGGCATAATTGCACTAACGTACTTTGGATGAGCCTGTGTCATTCCTACACTCTCCCAGAGTGTGACAACAGTGCACATCAGTGATCTATTTCTCCCATGCTGAATAAATTCTCCCTAGCCAGGCCCATTCATCATACTAGAGCCCTGCTTGCCTGCCTTTGTCTTGGCAGCTGTAGTCGTACTCCAGTCACATGGGAGGGGATGCAGCCTAGGTAAGGCCAGCGCTTTGTCCATTCTTGTCACTCTGATTGCTAAGAGTGGAGAATCAATGGAAGAACATTTCAGGGGGTGGGGAGGGAGATGGTAAGATAGACTCTGCGAAGTAATAGTGCTGCAAGCCAAATTGCAAAATGCACTTAGAAAATTATTGTGTGTGCTGTTCAGTCTCAACATTTTTGAGAGACATTAATTTGAAGATGAGAAATGCTCTTTCAGAGCTTCGCTTTTTTTGCACTAAAAAGGCTGACAGTGTTGCCTGTTGCTCTCACGTTGATTCACAACCATTCCGAGCCAAAGTAAAAAGCATGATAAAGGAACACGGACGTCTAAGTGTGGTTGTAGTAGCTGAACCCATTCTCAGCACTTTTACACTCAGCACTTTTGACAATGTGCACGGGAGGAGAGCCCTAGCACAGATGATATTCTAAAATGCACACATTGCTGGTAAATGCATCAAATCATATTTGGTATAATACATGTGCATACACACATTTAAAAAGTCATGAATGCATACACACCTGAATATCGTTAGCTGTAGGCTCAATGTGACAGTTGCTGTTGCAACATTTCTGCATGTCAATAGGACTGTTGGGCCTCCATAAGCTGCCCCTGTGTTCTCACCTGTGTCTTATACTAACACAACACTAATAAACACTATGGTGAATGTGCAGAAGCGAAGCCTCTTCTCAGACAGTGGATAAACATAGGCGACTGGTTCTCAGCTGCATCATTATGCATTCTCCCTTAGATTTCCCTGTTTAGACTCAGTTTAGTGCCCCTCCCCACCTGAAATATGCTCAGTTTTATTTATTTATTGCTATTCATTAAAACATTACGTCCTTGGCTCAGGCAAGTAGATTCCTGTCAATTTCTGCGTGCATTTTTCTTTACTGACACAATTCAAAGGATAAGCCAGGGTGAAGAGAAATCTTTAATGTCTGTGTAAAAAGACAGCAGATTTTAAATCAAAGGATTCTTTCATTTATAGGGTTTCAGGAAAAAAAACCAAACCGCACACCTCTGTTTGCTGTCAAATATGGCTTCCTGTCTCATTTGACCTGAATCAGAAGCGCTGCTGTGCACTTTGAAGGCTTTCACTGTGCAGCTCAGAACATATCAGCAGTTAACATGTACAGCAAGTCGCACCCAAGCGTTATCACAAGAGCTCTGATTCAATTACTGAAATTTAAAAAGAGGTTTTATCTTCCTGTGACCAGAATTTGTCTTTATCTAACAGAATTTTAACTGAGCATTGCTTTTCCCAGTGAAACAAACCTAAAGTGTTGTAAACAGAATTTTGTTTTGTTTGTAATTAGTTCTCCAGGTACAGACCAGAGAGTATAGACTACTGGTTTTGAAAGATGTGAAAAAAAATTTTCAATGCTGCCATGCCTACAGCAGTCAGTCCTAGTGCTATGTGCACTATTTAGTGTCATTGTTTTCATCTTAAAAATCCTTGTTTTTTTGCTGTACAAAAGTGTACATATTATCCACAGTATCTACACTATTGTCTCCTAAATAAGTCCTGATCTGTGTTCATTTTTTCAGTTTGGTTTTGTAGAAAAAACAAGATAAGGTGTGTTGTTACCATTAAATAATTTCCACAAGTGTTACAACATCTGACACACTTGACAGTGTGCTGATATCTACATGTTTCATTGCATATTTATGCCAGCAATTTGATTAAAAATTTCAGCATTCCGTATGTCAATTCACTTACTTTTGAGCTCTGGGGAGAAGCTATTTGTAGGTGAGCTTCAGTAAGGCATGTGGGTCTTTACAGCATTGGTAATCATTACTGTGATACATGAGGAGTGTTGGGTGTGGATAACTCCTCTCCTCACCTCTACTCCTCAACTGTTGGCCTCATCAGCTGGACTACAGACTCTCTGAAGTTCAAAAAGCAAAGCAGGGTGCATACAAAGCAGCTAAGCACACAGCAAAGTGAATGGCAAAACAATCAACAAGGTGAATGACAAGGGCAATGGCAAAGAGCAGCAATACAAAGAGTAAAGCAAAAAGCAAAAGAGGTGAAGAGAACAGCAAAGCAAAAGGCTTAGAGAACAGTGAAGAGAACATCAAAGCAAAAGGAAAAGAGAATGGTGAAGAGAACATCAAAGCAAAAGGCAAAGAGAACAGTGAAGAGAACATCAAATCAAATTGAAAAGAGAACACTGAATACATCATGTGCCATGTTTTCCTTTCTAATTTTTTTTCTAGAGAAAATTTCCAGAAATTGATATTAATCAGCTTCCTGCTATCATTGATATCAAAGAGGTATTGAGCCTAGAATCAGACATGAAAATGTGTGACATGGGGGAAGACAATAAATGAAACATATCTGAGTTAATATTTCAGAACTAAACATATGCCAAAAGGTAACAGAAATGTGAGGACTGCCATTTCTGCTCTAAACCCCAATCCAAACCAACACTGTAATAACTTGAAATCAAGATATATTCTGTCAACTGATACAAAAAAATTGCATCTATATAAAGTAAAAGTCAGGAAATGAGGACGTGCGACAGTAATCGTAATACAGGTGAATTAATGACTGGAATAGCTTTGCCCATTTCCTGTGACAGACAATGCCCTCCAGACTTTTCATGTTGGTTGCCTGCTAAGAACTCTAGCCTCAGCTATTTCAAACTAGCTTCTATTTTTCTATTCCTCAGAGTCCCATCTCAACGTCTCACATCAAGTATGAAAGCAATATAGCTATATGGTTTTGAAGGCCCTCACATAAGATACATGTGATATGTGGTGTCAAGCCCTACATGACACTTAGAAACAATTAAAATGGATAAAGTATCAGGCAGTGGACAAAACCTGCCCAAATGAGCACAGCTCATCCTGACCATGGACACAGCTCACTCTGCACATTGTATAGACCTACACACTGAATGGCACAGCTCACCCTGCACGTTGTATAGACCTACACACTGAATGGCACAGCTCACCCTGCATATTGTATAGACCTACACACTGAATAGCACAGCTCACTACTAATATTATGCATAGTTCTTACCAAATATACTGTCCTAACACTATGATATAATCAATTTTAAACTGATGCACAAGAACAAATACTAACTTCAAACCTACCCATAAGCTCATAGCCTTAGTGTACTGCTTACATTTATTATAACTGGGTAGGAGATGCATGTTAATCCACTGCTACTCACATTGTAGAAGAAGGCGTTTTAGTGTCACGGTCCTTGTATAACACTTTAGAAATCATACAGCTTCAAAGTGCTCTGGGACATCCAGCTCACACTGGGAAAAATGGAAAAAGTTAAGAACTGTATACCACACTCTTAATCAAGAATGAAACGTTTTCCTTTGCACATTGAAGACAAATTTCTGATTGGTAGACTGATGCTTGCTGCTCTCTGATTGGCCCACCTGTACCTGTTTACTTTACTCAGTGGTCACTTGCTTGGCCCATTCAGTCTTAAACTCCTAGCAAACTAGATGCACTGAGTTGGTCAACAGCCAGTTCTCAGATACCTGTCATCACAAAATGTGAATCTTTTTGGAAACTTGGGCTGAAATGTGGTAAAATAACAGGAATTCATGCATCCCAGTGCAGATGACTGTACTACAGTCTGTATTGAAGCTTTATCCATAACTCCAAACAGTAATATCTGTTATTCAGCCTTCAGGTGGCCCAGGCAGAATTTTCAGCATATTGCATTAAAGTATATTGGTACATAGTGCACTGACAAAATTATGTATGCATATTTTTACTTGCATTTGTTTCTGGTTACACATTTATAAAAAATGATGATGATATACTATTATTATTATTTATTTATTGTGTCTCCCTTTCAATGGGCATTGAGCTCTCCCAGATTTGCATCACACTGCACCTGCAGAGTGCAGCAGTGTCGTCTGCGCTGGCAGACTGCACGCTTGCCAGTCCAAGCACACCTCCTCCACTCTGCATCTCTCCAGGTTCTACGGCATGTGCGTTCCCGAGCGAGCGAGTTAAACGGATGTTGTAACTGAAGAGGAGAAGACGAGAAGACACCCCCAGAGTCTCTCTGAGTGAAAACACAGAACTGCATTGTGCAATACCTGCCCCGCGCTGCGTTCATATTCCTAATTCAAACCCAGCCCTGCGCCTCAGTGTTCCTCTGCAAATAAAACAACCTACTGCCCAAATGGAGCAAAAAAGGAGATTTCATTACAGAGCCAGATGCTTCTTGTCAAGCTTTGGTCTTTCATAGCATTTCTTATATTTCATATTTTTTGTCTTTCTCAGTTAGAGAGCTGGGTGATGTGCAGAATGCTAAGGGTGTGTAATATTCCCTCAGACACATTCTGATTACATTCAGGGCATTCTTGTTTTTATGCACCCCTCTGATACACATAGTGTTGTAACACTTCACACTTTCGTGTGTTTGGAGTAGCTGGTGGTAAGAGTTCACTAGAACACTCAGATGCAGACTTTCTATAACTACTGTTTCTGTCCTAAACTTGATATTTACATGGAGTTGCTGAAATAACACGCATGTCTTAACAGTTTTCAGGGGTTTAATAATTTTCTTTTGATGATTCATACTTTAACATTAAAAAATGCTCCATCAACTGAGCAGACCTAATCAATAGTTCAAGTGAAATGGGCAAATTGTGTTATCCTGATGTTATCCTGATGTTATCCCCCATGCTATGAGAAAACATTTTTGATGAAACACAAGTGAGCAAAATGCATGAAGGTTGAAACCCCTTTGTCACGCCACAAATATTTTTCTTTGTAACATGGATTTTTCCACAGGTTCTTGTGACAAACGACTAACATGATCAGAGGTCAAAACCTTTGTTTCACTTTGAAGAACTGTAACACATTATCACTGATGCAATTTTATTAAAGATTATTTGACGTTACACAACAGATTGTATGGAGGCCTCTGTTGCACAGTACTTGATGAAATATGACTTTGATATCTACAGTGCAGTCCACTTATAAGCACAATCTGTATCTACTATCATGTTGCTTTCATAACATTGACATACAGTTATCATAAAAATGTCATTAATGGTCATAAGTTGCTATAAAGTTGTGAAATAATTTATGTCACATTTAATGTTGGCCTACGTCACTTTCCTAGTTATTGCTATGACCACAGTATTATTGCTGGTGTTGAAATTGTTGGAAATAACCTTTCGTTTTGCCATGTTTCTACTACATTTTATTATTTAGCTGCTTATGTGGGTTTTGGGTCCCATATACGGTATGCGCCAAAATATAGAGTACTGAAACTCGCGCATCTCGAACGCGCGTGTGTGTTTGTCGACGGGGTATAGCTCCAGCTGCACGTGTTCCTGGTAGTGAAAAGGAAGTTGTGTTGTGCTGTTGCTGTTGGAAAAGGATCTCTTGACGGAGAAAAAAGTATTCATAGTTGAGTATTATTTCCGCTCATATGGAAGAGGTCATCATTTCACGTGGTATTCACTTCCCATACCCGTCCCATTCCCCCGATCTTACACCCCGATGCCTGCTTGTGGGGAATGTTAAAGGAGAGTGTGGTCAACTGTGAAGATCCACCAAGAACTGGGCATGCATTACGCGACCAAATTGTCTCCTTTTGCAGGAGTCTGCAGCAACCTTTGTTCTGGGAAATGTTTGAGAATCTGCGGGAATGATATGAACACTGTCTACAGCGAGGTGGTGCACATTTCAAACATTTCATTACGCATACCATGGTAAATCAACACACACAGTGTGTGTTAGTCTCTTTCAAGAGAAATAACCTCACAGATGACAACTGGGTAATATTGTTCGTCTTTTCATTTCAGTACTGTATATTTCACTGTATATACTGTACTGTATATTGCAGTACTGTATATTTTGACATTGGATTACATGTTAATTTAAACATCTTAGTATATCATGAAGCTATTTTATTCATCCTTCCATCCATCCATCCATCCATTCGCTACACTGCCATTTCCAATTCAGGGTTGCAGTAAGCCTGGAGCCCATCCCAGGAAGCACAGGGCACAGGGCAGGGAACACCGTGGATGGCGTGCCAAGCCACCGCAGCTATTTTGTTCAGTTCCATTAAATTCATTTTACATAGTACCTTTCACAACAGTGTTATCCCAAAGCCCTTCAAAAGGGATTTCCACAGAAACCAAAAGCCAGATGACAACAGAAGAGAGACACCAACTCCACTATGTGGACAAAAAACCTCTGAGGGTAAAAGGTGAACTGGCTGCTCAACCCATGTTTCAGAAGTATGGACAAAGGATAACAGCTGCCTTGACCTAACAGTAATAAGATGTTCTGTTTTCTAGTGGCTAAAGAAAGGCACATTTCTGAGCTCATTTCAATGATTTGATTTGCCTGTTCACAGTGATTGGATTACAAGTCTGACATCTATTTCTGTGTCCTAACAGGCATGCCCATTTAACCACTTTCAGCTTACAGAGGACAAGATGAGATTAATGAAGGCTGGCATCCACTGCTTTCAAGCCGGACGCACCACCTGCCTCTTTACAACAGCAATACATTTAGAGATGGAAGACATGCTCTCTTTAACATTACTTGCACTAAACAGTTCTCACCATTGTAATTTAACTAACGTTTAATATGCTCTTTTACTTCCATAATTTTTTGAGTGTTTTATTACTCATATTTCATAACAGAAATGATACATACATACATACATATATATATATATATATATATATATATATATATATATACACACATACACAAACATAAATACACAGTATATATAAAAACATCACTTCTGGTGTATCAGGCCT
>JABJVR010001571.1:0-11372 GCA_025773905.1 Chitala chitala
TTCGATAGGGAACCTGCGCACGCTTCGATAGGGAACCTGCGCACGCTTCGATAGGGAACCTGCGCACGCTTCGATAGGGAACCTGCGCACGCTTCGATAGAGAACCTGCGCACGCTTCGATAGGGAACCTGCGCACGGTAGGAGACCTGCAGATGGATGATCAGACTTGATGCCTTGGCTTGGGTAATTATTTCTGTTCTTTTGCCATAAACAAATTGTGGGGCTGGGTTGTGGCTGAAAAATGCTCAGAAAAAGGAGTTTCTTAATTTGGGGCGTGTTAATAAAAAGAACCCTAAAGACCCAGGCTGGACCCACAATTTGACAGATGTGAACCCAGAATTTGTCACCTTGTTTTGTACTTAATAAAGCGAGGAGCTTTTCTCTGATATTATGGTGTCAAAGCTGAGCCTTGAAGAGAAATTTACCCAGAATGGTTATTATTTTTGAGTCTATGAATCACTGTTTGGGCATCATTGCCTAATTAACTGTAATTGTTTTACGCAGTGATTAGGGCGCATGTTTTATGAAATTCGTGTCTGCATATGACAGATGGAGGGTAGATGGTTAAGGGACTTGTAAATTTTTGGTCCAAAGGAGAGAAGCTCTGGGTCTGGTAAAGTGGATTAGTGACCCAGAGGAATGTTCAGGTCCCTGTGCCAGCCCTGCTGTTGAACCCCAGAGCTAAAATCATTTGGCCTGAAATTGCTTCACCAGACTGTCCAGGCGTATTAACAGAGAAAAACAGCTCAAACGCACCATCAGAATGATTCCACCGTGCAACTCTAAGTTAAGAATAGATCCAGGCGTGATGTAAGGCAAACAGCACTTTCCCTTCAGTTTATTGGGGTGCGGGTAAAAATAACCCCACTGGGAGAAATTCCTCTTTTATAAGCCTTTCTAAATGAGAGTGTTTTCTCTTCTGCCGTGTGTGTGTTTAGCACGCTCATGGGGAGGCTCTGCTAACCTGTGTGAATGTGTGTGTGTGTGTGTGTGTGTGTGTGTGAGCCCATCACTGAATTTACCTCTCACTCTGTTTATGCTTTGAATTATGAAGTGTTTTACCCCAGTTGGGTAAAATTTGTTGTGCATATTTGGATGGGCGTGACCCGTTGAGAATGTGTCATGTGTGAGGAACATGATTGAGGCCCAGGGGCTTCAGCTGTGCTACAGCCGCCCCAGGCCTTGGGCACCAGTCAGCTCACACTGTAACTGGGATTCATGACACAGCCACAGCTAAAGCACTCTAACTTGTATGTAGCCACTAGAGCCTGCCTACTGCAGGGGCAGTGAGAGAGGGAGAGGGTCATCGGAAGAGTAGGAGAGAGAGACTCTGAGAAAGAGAGTCAGCTAGACAGAGAGAGCAAGAGAGAGAGAGAGAGTCAGAGAGAGCGAGAGAGAAACAGAGTCAGAGAGAGAGAAACAGAGTCAGAGAGAGCGAGATAGTGAGCGAGAGAGAAACAGAGTCAGAGAGAGCGAGAGAGAGAGAGAAGAGAAAAGAAGAGGGTGACAGGAAGTGTGTGACAGAGAGAGTCTGAGACAGAAAGGAAAAAGGCAGTCACAGAAAGAGAGAGGAGAGAGAGGGAAGTAGGAAACAGGGGAGGTGCTGTGAAAGGTGTCCAGATACAACAGCAGTCAGTGGGAAACTCTGGGCTAGTCAATCACAGGAGCTTGTTGTTTGACTCGGTGACCAGAAGCCTTGGCTGCACGGTCACACGTGGCTGTCTCTGTGTGTCGTGTTTACCCGTTTGTGATCCTTACGGTCATATTTAATTGCTGTTTTAATTGCTAAGTTTCTGTCCTTTTTGTGGCTGGGTAAATGTAAAAAGTAAAGAATGCTGATATCTGGAATCTGGGGTCATTTATAAAGCATTTTCTCTGATACTGTTCCTCAAAGCGAGCAGCTTTGTGGCCACATAACGGCCCCTTTTCATGCCCTTACAACCCCTGTACATGGTTCATTTCCTCTAAACCTTGAAGCATTTGCTCAGAAATCAGAAACTCTCCCAAGTGTCTTATTCATTAATACTTTAAGCTGTGTTTGTGCGACTTACGGGGTTTAAGACACTGCCTTCAAAGCGTTTCCCTTAGGTCTTGTTTGTCCTTTTTCTGTTTGACTAAACAGGTTTAAATATTGGCTTCAAAGGCCCACCTGGAGGATTATTCCTGTGGATCTGTCAGAATTGTTACTCAGCGTCAGGCTCCTGTACACATGCCTTATGAACAGTTATACCAGCAGGAAAGGGTAAAACAACAAGTACAGTTTCAGAAATATAACTGTGTTTATTATGTACAGTTTCATATCAGACAGCATCTCCCTTATGCCTTCTACAGAGATGAAATGTCCTGTGTCTGTCTAAACTACGATTGTAAATAAACTGTCATGCCTAGTTGTTTTAGGAATTTGTGCCCAGTACTCAGAGTAAAGGCTCGCCCAAGGCAGCATGGTCCCACCTCTGGCTGTTGACACTCCCTGTTGAATACAGAGTCACACTATTAGCGTTATGCTGACAAACTCTGGCCAAGTTTGCACTAATTTACTGTGACCTGGGACAGCCAGCAGCACTTGAAGGCTGTGCCTTAGAGAGCAACCAATTACACAGCTGGTCCTTAATTAATTCATTAATTTCTGAAACGCTGTCTTAGTTTATTCATTTATTTTTTAAATGGCACTTCAGACCAATGCCCAAGATGTTTTAAAGCATCTGGGAGCAGCAATATGAAAGCAAGCATCCAAGTGTTTCTGGGAGCTGAAAACACCCCCCCCCCCCCGACTGCATCGAGCACCTCTCTCTCCCCAAGAGGCTGGTTGAGCCTGCCGCACCACCAGGATTGCAATTGCAGTTTACTCCATGTCTGTGCTTGCAGGTTGTATGAATAATTTAAAGTGCTGTTAGGATCAGAGGGCTCATTAAGTGGTCATGCTGAGGGTGAGGGGTGGGGGGGTTGGGGAACACATGAAAGAACAGCAAGAGAGGGGAATGGTGGGGAGGACTCACCAGAATTTAGGGGTGCAAAGCAATCCTCTCACAATCCGAGTCGATATACAAACTGGATTCAGCATCCACCTCCTGACTTGTATTTTTTTACCCTCGGCAACTGGTCAGCTGCACAGCCGGCCTCAGTGAAAATAATTACAAACAGCAACTGCCACTGCAGCGCAACGGAAAGTCAATATTTAATTTCTGGTCATTGACACCCACGCAGCAGCGTCACGGAGTCAGTAGTTTAAGGTGAGGCTGACTGGGGCAGAATGAGATGAGGACTGGGGCCGGGGGCTTACGGGAGCAGCTGCTGGTTTGATACTCTGGAAAACGTCGCAGTCATTGATAGTATCAAAGGCAAATGAAAGATCCGGCTGAGTGGCCAGGGGCCTCGCAGGCTAAAGGGCCAAATGCAAAGAAAAGATTATGATAATATTTTTAGTACTAAATACTAATACCTTTTAATATATGTACTTGCACAAAATATTCAAAATGAGATATATATAGGTCAAATTAGCTAAAATCATTCAGTGAAAAACTAAACATTGTGACAGAAAAGGTGTTTATAGTGAAGACCCACCCAGGTGACCGTAGCTGGGGTTTGTGGAGGTACACTGTTTTGCAGTAGCCTCTCCTGATTGGCCAAAGGGTCACCGTGTTCCGCACCGCGTTTCCGCGCTGGTAGTGCTTCCTCCGACTGGCGACACAGGAAGCGTGTTAGCCATGTTAGCTGAACACACGCCAGCACGCCAGTGCAGGCGGTTCATCACTGCAGCTTCTCTAACTCCATTCGCTCCCGGGGCTTAGATTGTGTGTTATCAGTCGCCAGGAAACACCCTGAAACGCCTTTTTTTCATTAGCAGATACTGCTTTGACAGAAACGCTAATGTTTGAGACCAGTAAAAAAAATAATAATCTAAACTACTTAATTCAAGGGTACCAGTACAGTAGTCGTCCTGCTTCTGGAATGTAATTTAGCATTGATTTATTCAGAGCCAGGTTCCGTAAAGTGCTCTTGTGTGATCAGTGCGTTTTGTGAGCTGTTTTTCATTTGCATGAAATGAAGGGAGACATTTAATAAGCTTCTTCCAAGGCTAGAAAACAGGTGTCTGTTACCGCAGGGCAGACTTCCTTTGAATAGAAATAAAAAATTGATTTGCAAATACTTGCCCTCTGTTTTTTCTCCCTCCCCCCAGGGCCTTCTGTTAGATTAATAAGGCCTCCAGTGGCTCACAATGTGCCTCCTCTTGCCTTGTTACTGTGAAAACAAAGCAAACGTCCTCGTACCTTGGTGGGATGTACAAACTAAGGGCCAGATACAAAATAGTGATAGCAAGGGGTCTTGATGGCTCCCAGCCTGCTGAAGCGGTTTGGATGCAGTACAAAACAGTGTCAGAGCCCTGTTGTCATTCACAGCTGAAGTCCGCCAGCAGTGCTTACTGCTTTGCCGTTATTGGCAGGCTTGCGTTACTGTCCCACGGCCTGTTTGATTTACAGTTGCAGCACTCTAACAGAGAGGAAGCTTTTAACACAAATCCTCTTTGTAGTTTCCCCTATAGGGAGCAGAGCACTAGTTGCGTATATACAAGTGTCCACAGTGCAGCCCAGAATGACTACAGAAACTGAACAGACCTGAGTTGTGTTTGGAACCAGGCTGCTGTTGAGTTTCTGATGTATGTGCAGGTGTTTTCCAGGTGTTTCAGCATGGAGCCACACAGACATCACTTTAGCTGCTGCCCTGACCTGTTCTCCTTCCGTCACTCTAACCTTCATGTGCTCCCCCTGCTCCTTCCTATACGAATCTGAAAGATGTCTTTGCTCTCTGCGCCCACGTCCCCTCCGCTCTCCCTCTCCGTTGACCCTCCCTGCCAGGTGGGTGACCAGATCCTGGAGGTGAACGGGCGAAGCTTCCTGGGCATCCCACACGACGAGGCCGTCCGCATTCTCAAGTCGTCGCGCCACCTGATGATGACGGTGAAGGATGTGGGCCGCCTGCCACACGCCCGCACCGTTGTGGGCGAGACCAAGTGGATCGCCAGCTCGCAGATCACCGACAGCTCCGCCAGCAGCAGTGTGGCAGGGTACGTGGAGGGCAGGCGGATGTGTGAGGTGGAGGTGTGAGCAGTTGGTAGCAGGTCAGACGCCATGTTTCCATTATAATATGGCCAGTGCGGCTTCACAAAAAATAGGACTTTGTAAACAGGCAATGAGAGTTCATCAACACTCAGTGACAGGTCATAAACAGGCAGACAAGGTTTATAAATAGGGTATGGGACATCATAAGGAGACAAGAGTTCATAAAGAGCCAGTAGGACTTTATAAACACTCAGTGACAGTTCATAAATAGGCAGATGAGGTTTATAAACAGGCTATGGGACATCATAAGGACACAAGAGTTCATAAAGAGCCAGTAGGACTTCATAAATAGTCAGGGGTTCATATAAAAAGTAGAGAGGCTTCATAAACAGGCAGTGGGACTTCATAAGCAGGTAGTGAATGTTCATATGGGGGAATGGGGCTTCATATGCAGGCCTGGGCAGTATTGTGGTCTCCAGTTTCATTACCTCGATTCAGACTTGGTTTTTCTGGCTTAAAGTGAAAGTCAGAGGACCTTTCATTCCCCCTTCGATTTTAGACAAGCCTGGCCCCACATCTCATCTGAGACATTGTAGTCTCCCCCAGTCACCCCTGGAGATTTGACTCACTGTGAGAAGATGAGAGAGCGTGACCGGCAATGTCACAATGGTGAAGTGCAGGGCTGTTAGCGAGCCGGCCGTACGCCCACTGACCGACCGTAGACACCAGGGCCATGCTGGAAGCTGACGGTTTATTAAAGTCTGCCCGCCTGCTTATGGCTCTGTGTGTGTGTGTGTGTGTGTGTGTGTGTGTGTGTGTGTGTGTGTGTGTGACTCTGTGTGAGTGACTGTGTGGATTTGGGTGTGTGCGTGTGTCAGGAAGCCAATCCCTTCACACGAGACCACTTTTGCAGAGCGGCCTCTTGCTGACTGCTGCGTCTTCTCCGCTCCACAGACTGTCTCTGGATCAGGGTGCTTCAGCGTCAGGTTCGGCCTCTGAGAAGGTAAGAGGAAGCTCCTGGCACCGTGGACGTGATAACCGCAGTCATGATGACAGATGCTGCACACACATGACAACAGCATAAAAGTTGTGTTAGTTTGATAATTACACCGCGTGTTTATAACGGAGGCTCTCATGCTCACTGCATTTTAAGCCATTGTGGGTTTTCACCTTATAAAAGATTTTAAAATAGACGTGCATATGATTTATTACATAATGCATTTATGTCTAATACAACGTAATATAACTGTCACTGGCTTTGTATGGAATAATACACTGCTGGGCATAGATTAATCCATTATTCTGTTATCTGAAAATGGCTTTTATTCATAATTTATTATCTAATGCATGTATTGTTACCTAATTAAATTACCTAATCCATATTGAGGTCTGTTACCTAATGAACAGATGTGTTTAAAAAAAAAAAAAAAAAAAAACTAGACCAGTCTCATTAGACCTGACCCTGACAGGTAGGCAGGGAGTGTGTGAAGGTCTCATCATCCCTGTCCAGTGTTTAACCTTGCGTCCCCCCCGTCCCCATGATTGGATGATAACAGTTGCTGAGGGCTGTGGGAGAGGCAGGGGACATGGAAGCGGGAGGGCAGCTCAGTTCTTCAAGGCAGGCAGTCCTATTCCAGGCCTCCTTGTACAAAGAGATGGGGAGGGAATCTGACTGGCTGTGTTCTAGGCTTGACTTCCATCGCTTTGCCCCCCCTCCTACGTCTTCCTCCTGCAGTCTTAGCACTGTGTGTCTCTCAGCTGTCAGGCTGCACTAACACTAACAACACAAACTGTATTTTTGGAGCGAGTCTGCAGCTAGCGCAGTCGACAGCTGAGTATTAACTGTGTGGATGAGCACTTTCACATGCAGTAAAATTGCATTTAAATTAAACAAAATTAAATTGTATAAGTTGTATAAAAAGATACAAGAAGACGTGTATCTTATTTATGTTAATAGCTGGCTTTTATCACAGTTGGATAGTTTGTCTTCTGGATCGGCTGTTTTGTCTACCAAATTTCTGATATTTTTATACACATTTTGTCTCATGCTAGTCAGATGTGGCATACAAATAAACTGCAGTAAATAATGCAACTCCTCCTTTAATGTAAGATGTATATTGGTGCAAGGAGGCTGAAATAAAGGCCTGACATGGATGGGGTTACAGGAGGAGACTGTGTGTGTGTGTGTGTGTGTGTGTTCAAAGGAGCATTATCTCTTAAAGCGCTGTCCTGACTGCGGGTTCAAGGCGCTCTGTAATAATTGAAATGTACGATTAATTAGAGCTATTCTCTGTTGATTGCCGCTCGTCCCAGCTCAGGGTTCAGGACAGAGAGGACACTGGAGAGGGGCTGAACAGGAAGGCTGTTTGTGCTCTTTTTGACACTCAAGAGCTGCTATTTCTGCCACTGACAGGAGAAATGACTTACAGTTTTTTGGATCTGGAGAAGACTAGGTGGGGGGGGCGGGCTTGCGTCACACAGAGCAGGACCTGTGAGCAGCCTTGTCCCACACCTGACACACTCCCTGTCACTGGGAGACCCCCCCCACCCTGGCCTCCTCCCACTTTCCTAGGTCTGTCTCAATCTGCACAGTAAAAGATAACTAATTGTGCTGGATTATGGGTCCCAAGGGGTGCATTGAGTATGTACCCTTAATTAATTTAACCAATTAAAGCAATTAAGATGAGGTGCTTGGTAATTAACAAGAATCAGTTCAGTGGAAATAGGTATATGTGAGCCCGCGGTGCAGAACACTGAGAAGTTAAGATATGTTCATTAAAACAAATAAACTCATCTACACACACACACACACACACACACACACACACACATCTTTACACTTCTAAATAAATAGTTGCCGTTACCCACAATACATGGTGAGTTTCACATTCCCACAGCACTAGGATCACTCTTATTGTGTTCCACACCTGTCTTCACTTTTAAAGGAGATTCCTTTTTCCAAACAACCACAGATGTATACACAAAAACACAAATTCATTGTAATGTGCGTGGAGAGAATCCATCCCACCAAACAGAGTGAACATTTCCTCTGTATATTTAACACGAAATGTGTGAGCAGCCAAGTAGGTAATTTTGCAGCGTTAACAGTAGATGAATGCAAGCTCGATGAAAATGGCTGACAGAAAGTGCAGAGCCACATATGCAGCATCCTTTCATTAAAATGCAATTATCTGACAAAGCATCCTCAAATAGCTAATTAACCACTGAGCGCTGGATTCAGAGGCCATGTCAGTGCAGAATGAGTGAAGAAACAGACAGTGTTCAATATAATTACGTTTCTACATTTATATAAGTTTACCGTTACTGTTGGAAGTGCTGCTGACAGTGAGATGGAACTTTCCAGAATGCACAAACTGTACGGCATATTTTACAGTGTATTCCTGTTTTCTTTTTGACATTTTCCTACCTCATTATGAATTAAAAAGTTTGACACATGCCTTAGAAATCTTTCAGCATACACATCATTCATTTGACTAGCATCAGCACTGGAAAGTGCACGTAATGTGTGAATTTTGTATTAATTGTAGCTGTCCTTTACAGCTCAGACGTTTGTTTGTCGTTCCATCAACCTCTGTCATTGTGATTTTAATTATAGCCGAACCAGATTTGGCGGTAAGCTAATTAAGGGCCAGGTCACACGATGCGCTCATAATCACAGGCCGCCTTCAGCAGTGCCGGGTGTCTTGACAGGACTGCCTGCGCACAGCGCAGTAATTACAGCGCGGCGACCACTATTACATGGAGCTCTGTCCTACGCAGTCAGCACTACTGGGGCCTTAGAACATTCCAGAACAGTTTAGCCACAAAGTGTGAAGCCATGCCAGTACCTGTTATGGCTGCTGTCTCTGTCTACCTGCAGGACAGTTTTTATGTCTTTTCCCACAGGAGATCAGGCAGCTGTTTAATTTGCTTTAGACGGAATTGAATTGGTTCAGAATTTCATTAATAAAAAAAATTTATAAATGTATGTACTTAATGACAGCAGCTGTTCAGCTTGTTTCTTGCATATGAATTTGTAGTTTCCGTCTTGTGATGATTTACACAAATACACAAACTATGGACATTTCATACTCGTTGTTGCTGCTCAGTGATTTGTTGGTGTGCTGTAATCTCCTGCTGTCAGTGTAGAATATCCCCCCCCCCCCCCAGGCCGCCGACTTGCTTCACACAGGCTGCATTGGTCAACAACACGTGCTGATTGGTCAAGAGTGCCCTTGACCTGCTCAGTGATTTGTTGGTCTGCTGTAATCTCCTGCTGTCAGTGTAGAACATCCCCTCCCAGGATGTTGCTTCACTAGGACGTGTGCTGATTGGTCCAGGCATTTTTTTTTCCACATATCTTTTGACAGCTGTGCAGCAATCAGTAACAGTGGTAGCTACCAGTTTTTGTCATCGATTTTCTGTTGTTCTTGAGCATATTAATTTTTAAGAATCTATTAGTGTGCCAAATTTCTATTATGCTTAACAATCCTGTCTTTGATAAAGGTGCAAGTATTTGAGACATCTGTCCAGAACAAGAGAGGATGTACTGAACCTTGTGTTTATTCAATGCATCCTCTATGTCCCTAGGGACTGTAGATCTCCTCCTCCTCCAACCTGGTCTCATTTCAGATCATCAGTGTGGAATGGCAGTGTGTCGGTGTGCTTTGGCTGTGTACAAACAGAACTCACTACAATTATGTTCATATTATCTGGGGGTTAATAAACTCAGCTGGGGGGAGGCTATCATGGGGAGACAGGGAATTGCTTTGGAGCGTTTGTTATGATTTGCACACCAAATCACACTGTCTCCCCACAGCAGATATACTTGACTTAAATTTCTTGCGTCTCGGCCCCTGGGGAGTGCTATGGCCGTCTCTGCTCGCTGCAGAGCCATTTGCAGAAGCATCTGTGTTGCCAACCATCTGTAAATTTATGGCCAGTAAACGCTAAAAAATCTAACACTGTCTGAAACTGGGTGAATTTATGTAAATTTTAGCAAATACCTACAAGTTAAAGCAAAGCCAATGATGAAAACCAGATGTGAGAACTGCCTGTAGGTCCCAAACTTGGGAAGCTCAGAGCAGATGTTGGTGCCTCATCAGGTCAGTTAGCTGAATAAGGATGTCCACTCCAAACTTGGTGTCGGTTATTTCTGTAGCACCAACACGAACGTTTATGGGATGAAGAGTCCTGGTTCTGTCCTAGGGCATGGCAACATGAATCACACCTGCATCTCATCTGACTGGCGGTTAACAGTTGTCTGTAACATGGGAGGTGATTGAGGGTGGTTTGGCTGCTCTCAAAGATGTTTTTGGGGAGTCCCAGCCCTCACACTTTACACTCTGGGTTTTCATTATGCATACCTGCATTTACAAGTTTGTACATGTGTGTTCTTCTAAGAATATGAAATTAATTTCAGAATCTGATCAGACCCGAATCGAAGTCAGACTCACAAAATTTCTCCTTTGTTTTGTCCTCATTATCATAACCCATCCCCCTGCCACCTCACTGCTCCCTTCTCCTCCCCTACTCTCCTTCCCTGTCGCCGTCTCCACGTCTCACTCCAGCCGGTGTTCTATAAGGCCGTGGCTGGCTCACAGGTGACCCTGAGCAGCCTGGTGAACCAGTCACGGGCCATGCTGGAGGAGCAGGCGCGACACCTCCTCACGCAGGCTGAGCGGCAGACCATGGGGTACTACCTGGAGGAGTACAGGAATGGGCACGTGGGTGTGGAGCAGCTGGTCATGGCTCTGTTTGAGCTTTTTAACACGCATGCCAAGGTAAGGCTGCCACACACACCAAGGTAACGCCAGTACAGTGTCCTGCTATTGAAATGTACTGCCTATAACCCTTGCCTACGGTGAATGAGCAGAACAGAGTTGCTGTGTAGGACACTGACATCTCACCCCATGGTAACAAACAGCTGTGAGGCTCTATTAACTGATAGCTGTTGGTGGTTTATTGGATTCCACAGTGACTCACAGTACACTGTCTGCATTGTACATTATCATTTCACACACGCTCATATCTGGCCTTGAAAGCCACGTGGACTGTGGGAATACGTTTCCGGTTATGTTTTAGCCACAGCGTTTCAGGTGTGTTCACACTGAGCACAGTCCAGTGTGGTTCAAGACATTGTACTAATTGCATATTACTTATATTAAAAGCCTGCTTCTGCTATTGAGGGAATTATGCTCTGAGTCTGTGATCACGGATTGAATATCTGCTCCATGAATGAGTCTGTGCTCTGTGACTGAGTCTGTGCTCTGTGACTGAGTCTGTGCTCTGTGATTGGATGTCTGCTCTGTGACT
>JABJVR010001572.1:0-18934 GCA_025773905.1 Chitala chitala
ACGCACACACACACGCACACGCACACGCACACGCACACGCACACGCACACGCACACGCACACACACGCACACACACGCACACACACGCACACACACGCACACACACACGCACACACACACGCACACACACACACACACACACACGCAGCCTAGAGTGGTCGCTGTACCATGATCCAGCAGTGGAAAGCGATGCTGAGGCCCAGGTAGAGGGCGGAGAGCAGCAGCACGGCCCGGAACCGCTCGAGCAGCAGCGACACCAGGCCCACCTGGAACACGTACGTGTTGAACATCATCAGCAGGACGATGATCACATTGAACAGGATAGCGATGTCCTGGATGCTGGAACACAGAGGGAAGAACACGAGAAGGAACATTCGGTCAACAAATGCAACCCGGAAAGCTTCGAAACACAACTAACTGCCACAAATGACAGATCACTAAATCCTTTCAAACTAAGACAGGCTACTACTTCTCTTACAAATCAGAAATGTTTAAGAGAATAACCTGCATAAACCGGTGTACAAAGAGCAGGTGAAGGTTACACACGTAACGCAAAGCTTGTAGGTTTTAGTAACACACACACGCAAAGAAGATTAAGGCAGTACACAGATTTCGTTGTCAAAGCTCATTCAAAGCCTTCCAAAGCCGGCAGCTTACGGCCAGACAAACTGACACAGAGTTCACATGTAGCAACATCCCACTTGCAAACATCACATCCACAGTTTGATTTTCTCAAAGTTACTGATGAACAAAAGCAGTATGACAGACTATACAGTACCTTAAGATAATTACAAGCACATACATGATACATAATATCATGTTAATAATTATGCTGTGGGTTTTCTGTCATTAATACTCCCCCCAGAGGGCATTCTTAGTGTGGAGGCTGGACAATTAATCACATCCACACCCTTTCCATTAGCCCAGAAGTCAGATGATTGAGCTGTAATGCTTCAATCCAGCACTTTGATGTTGTATTCCTTTCTATGAAGCATTTCATTTTCAGCTTTAAAAATGTAGTCTGCTAAAATGAACTAATTATACCAATAATACACTACAACATCATAAGTTCAGCTATCCACTTTTCATTATTATACAATTAACTGTCAGTTATCCCTAGCAAAAATGCAAGGGTACCATCTTAAGACTAAAGTACTGTTGTAAAGTATAGTATCTTGAGTATCAAAACTGACACTGCTTAACATGACTTTCAGGGAAAATTGTGTAAAAATTATTCTCAAGAACCATCACAGGAAAAAGAATGCAGATATGTGCATATTCCCTGGATAATGTTGCTTTAATTAACCATTTAATCTTCCTGTTTGTTGATTATTTGGTTATCTGGCCAACCCCTGCCCCTACTCTTGTTCCAGCACACCACCTTCACACTCCTCCCCACCAGCACCCCTCTTGCTGTTACCCATGGCCAGACTCACATGAAGAGCACGAGCTGGATGACTGGAGCGGCCCTCAGCAGCTCGCTGAAGGCGTTGACGAAGAGGTCGTAGGCCAACAGGGCTAGCTGGATAAGCAGCACAAGCGAGTAGTTGTTTGTCTGAAGCATCTCTGTGCCGAGCCGGGATTTAAGTGAAGAGTCCTCTCAAGGTCACAGTGTCCTCTCAAAATGCCCCAAAGTCACTGAGAGTTCAGCAGGATGTGGAAAATGAAGTCCTCGGGTTTCAGCACCAGTTCTTGTGCTAGCTGGCCTCAAACTACAAGCAGGCTTATGTACAAGGGCACCTCATTCAGTACAGAGATAAAAAGTCACCTCATTTCAGGGGAATTAAGGGGGTCCATTGAGTTGATATTTTAAAAAACAAAGTTATCAACAAAAAAACGTAAAGATTTCTCTATGAAGTAGTTGACTCCACAACTAAACAATGCAGGTTTAGTATACAGATTCTCACAATGGTGGTATGTCAGCTCCATCCATGTCTACAGAAAACAGTCCAGTCTCAGCCATGGACAAAATTATGTTCTTAATGACAAAACTGCAACACATGCTGTTTAGAAAAAAGAAGAAAAAAAAGGCATGTTAATATTATCACAAAATGTATGCAGATTATTAGGAACTATGAATTTCTTATGTTGGAAGGTTTCACTGAACAACACTATAAACCAAACACAAACAACACAACTGAAATTAACCCTGTTTGTAATGTCACATTCACAACTGCAGAACTGAGTTTGTATTTAACCTCTGTTAAAATCCTCTATGTACCAGTAATGACTGTGGAATTACCAGACAAAGGACAGGACACAGTCTCTGATATAAGCATGTCTCTTTCACTACATAACTAAATGTGAAGTAGTAAGACCAAGCTCTACTTGGTGTATGTACCGTGTGTCCCATATCTTGTACTTCTGAAAAGAGGTTGTGTCACTATGAACATGTCAATTTCATGTCATGTCAAAAATAATGTTAACATTAGGATAAACATATGTATGATGTACAAAGTGTACTTCAGCACTGTTGTACCTCTAAGAATCATTAATTCATTAATGAATTTCTTTAGCTACCACAAGTGCTTATGTTTGGTCTCTGTACTCTTGTTCTAATCACTGAGGAAGGCTGCCAGGAGGACATCATAACCTCAGGCAGGGTCCTCCCTCTCACTCTGCCTGCACTGTCAATCATTCAGCAGCAGGAAGCCAGTACTGGGAACCACACTTCAAAAACCATTCACACGGGACATTGTCACATACATTCCTTGGTATTCACCTAAAAACATGTTTCCTTACTAAATTATTAATGTGAAACTTAACTTCTAAGAGGAACAATGTTACAATTGGGATGATTTATCTTACCAAGGGCTTCATGCTTATTAAAAAGAAATTTCTATATACATGCTTTCAAAATAGTCAGATCTTTCAAAGATGTAAAGGCATACAAAGGTCACATTGTAAGTTTATATAACTGACTGGGTGAGGTCAGATTTTACATCTAAATTTCAAAGCTTGTGCCTGGGAATGTTTATGTTTCTCAGTTTTTACATAATATTTATTTTACAAGGTGAACCTGAGTGTAAATACCATACCAATAAGCAACAATATGCCCTGTGGTGGGTTGGCGCCCCGCCCTGGGTGTCCCCTGCCCTGCGCCCTATGTGCTCTGGGATGGGCTCCGGGCTTCCCCGCGACCCTCACCAGGAATAAAGCGGTTAAGATAATGGATGGATGGAAGAAACAATATAACCCGCAATATATAATGCAGTTCTTATTTCCAAGTTATTCTACCAGAATATGACCATGAGGAACATGCTGAACCACAGTAAAGATCCAAATATCTTACATTATGAGCTACCTTCCATTGTTACTGTTAAATAAATATTCTAAAAAGAATGCTGAAAACAGTAGTTGTTAGCTAGCGAGTCTAGACCTGTTATACAAGTCCTCTTACAATATACTACATTCTTAAATAACCAGTCTGTTATTTTCTTTCTTTTTTAAATTAGAATGATAACCATCATTATGATAATATTTAAATCATTTTTTTTTTTATTTCAACAGCACAATCAAGTGTTACATAACATCATCTATGTGCAACTTTTAAAATAATACTGTGTTAAGCAGGTTGGGTATCATTCAAAAACTATAAAAATTGACATGGCTAAGAACTACAGCCAAAGCACAGATGAACAAACACCATCTTTTGCCCTGGAGGTGTAATCCCATTGTTCTATCGCCAAACGAATCCAAAACACTGACTGTTACTGTGCAGGACAGGCAGGGCATCCGTGTGAATACATTATTATTTACCTAGCACACGGTATGTTTTAATCACACAGCGATAAAAACAGTCGTACTGTACAGAGCTGCCAACAGGATATACAACAGGTTAACAAATACAAATCTTGGTAGTAATACATAAACGAACGTGAGAAAAACCTTTTCTTGGTTAATAAGGCACTGAACAAAGAAATTCTCAATTCACCTATTCACCTGCAAGTTGTGTATTCTTTAGTTCACCGTTTGCATGATGCACAAAGAACAAATACTGATGTAGTATACATCACAGCGTGACATGTACTAATGCAATTCATGTTATACATCAGCATCATGGTCACAACAGCTATACTGCACTGGGAATTACACATCAACAAATAACAACAAACATACAGACATACAGATATCCTCAGGGAACTAAAGAAAAACACCAATTATATTTTAAAATAAGATTTTTCAAAACGAGCCCTGAAACCCCTTCAGCCAAAACTGTGCATTAAATAAAAAAAGTGAACAATGTATTCACACTATCCCAAACAAAAATCTAAAACTATCAATAGGGCAGTCTGACTTTCACTGAATGACAGAGACCACAGAGAACTGCTTGTATACATACCGGAAAAGTAAATAAGATTTTCATTCCTAGCCTCTGAGTGGCATATGGCTGAATTGTGATTAAGTGGTTACTACACGCTGCTCATCTGATGACATTAATGATTGAAGTATTAATAGGTACACAAGGATATTGTCGAACGGATTATGTCCTGTTTCAATTATTTAAAGAGCAAGACGTAAATCAAAGTAATCCTACAAACAAATTCTACCTAGATAACCATTAAGTATTTTAAGTTTTTTTATAATTGTATTACGTCAGACCGCAGGCCTAACCGGGCAGGATTGCTTAAAGTATCTTACCAAGGATTTAATTTGAAAAACTGCAAATAAAACCACCTTATGCACAGATATTAGTTACCAACCACCATGTCTACGACGGCAAGCAGCATGACATATCTTCGCAAATACCTGTTGTTCCTTTTGATATTTTCGAAGATGTATGATTAGTTTTGATTTTTTGAGCGGACGAGACCGATGACATAATTTCATCGCTAAATCCACAATGAGTCCTTATTTTATGAAAGAATCCGATTTAAATATCGTCGCCGGAGAGAAACCACGTGAAATTGACTCGTAAACAAACACGAGTAACCTCGGAGTCGCTGCTGTGGGATCCTAACCGTACACTAAGTGAATTATGTAATTTATGCTTACCCTTGTAGTGCTATAATTTTCATTACACAATAGACATAGTTATTGCTATTTTTCCCAACCTATTCAACACTAGTCTCAAGTCATTTTAGCAGTTCAGATAAATGCTAGCTAACTTAGTAAGATTACTGAAAACGGTATCTCAACCTGTTTTACATTGAGCGTCGAACAAGTAAAATTCAGTTTAATTAATTAAGATGTATTAATGCGATACGGAATTAAATCATTTCATTATCAAACGGGTTTACTAATCCACATTTACAGCACCTGTAATTTATGTCTCGACTACAAGCAATGTCCAAAATAACGCTTACGTAGGCTAACGTAGCTGTACATCGAACACAGGCAGTATCACAGTAAACATTATTTTGAAGGTGAGTGATTGATTTCCAGCTGTTTAAGTGATACGTACCGTGAGGAGTCTTGAACAATGCTTTGGTTTAGCGGTTTGGGAATCAGTCTGACAACACGTTGCAGTTTTGCAGTTAGCTTACAGCTAACACAGCGTCCTCTTCCAACCACTAGCACCCTACGTCTCCATAGAAACGTGGATCCAAGGCGCTACCGTACATCTTGTAATAGATGGGGCCAAGCTTAATTCGTTATGTTTTGCAAAGCACAAGAAATATTTTGAAAACACGTTGACTGATGAATAATGTGACATACGTTTTATCAACGCAAGGGGGCATATATAGCTTGATATTTTTCAGTTTAATGAAAGCATATATTTCTACTGGCAATTATAGCGAAATTTTATGCGTATGACATAAGAGCAGACAATCTTATATCTGGGTTTATGTACAGATGATTTTTAAAGTTTCTTTTAGCCTATTGTTTTAGGACAATGCTGTCCCACATATCACCGTATATACAAGAATAAACGAAATATTTAGTGTTATGACGTCAGTATAATGTCCTGTTCGTGTCCACGCGGATTAACCACTGAATAAATTAATACGTTAATTGAACACATAGGAAAGAGATCACTATTTTTAAACTCGTGCAATATTTGTATCTCAAACTGCCATTCTAACGGTTGAACGCTCGTGCCACGTTGTTGCTAATTACCGTATTGACAGATACTCTGGCCTACCCTCTGCGCTTTTGCTTTTTTGTTCAACGAAGAAATACTGCCATCTAATGGGAATTTTTTTGACATTTCTAAGTTTCGCGAACATCAGTATGGAGATCGCTGAAAGGTTCGTTTCCTTCGTTACTTTAATATTCTGTTAAAGTTACTGTAAACCGTAGGTACCAACGACTTAACACCAAATGCGGAGTTTGTTACTTCGCGTTTGTTCGCTTTCTCCAACGGTTTTGTATTTAATGAGATATGTACACACTCCATGCACCCTATCAACAGCATGGAAGTGTGAGAGACTCCAGACGACGCGTGTGTGTGTGTGTGTGTGTGTGTGTGTGTGTGTGTGTGTGTGTGTGTGTGTGTGTGTGTGTGTGTGTGTGTGTGAAGGCGGAAAGCTGTGCGCTCATTGACAGACGTGCAGTCGCAATAGGCAGAGGTGGGTCCACTTTGCTTATGAACTAAGAACTTGCGGCTTGATTTCCTGAAGTTGTCAGGTTTTCAAAGAACACGAGAGCCACATTATGTTTTACTTTACCTTACTGTTTTGTTTCGAGAGAAGAAGCTAATCGGAGCGCTACGTATGTATTCGGGTGAGCAACATGTGCAAAGTTGTTTGTTCGCAGGTGACAACTCTGTTAAAAATTTATTCTAAACAGGCAAACAGTTTTCATTTTCAGATTTCCTTATTTTACATGTTAAAAGTGGGGCGGCTTTTATTTGCATTTGTCAAACAATCGTTACCTTCAAATAATTAAAACGTTCGTCATCTTTCCAGATGTTGACAATGCACTATTCTGCTGTATGCTGAAAAAAAAGGAACCGTGAAACATCCTTAGGATAATCAGATAACATGTGATACAGAATACATGCATGCAACATACGTTGTTTTATCAGTCTTCGTCTTCGGAGTATTTTGACTGTCGACTTGTATTGTAAGTCATGACGTGCAGAAATTTTAATGGGTAAACCTTATAGTAATTTAATCATGTGCAGCTAGCACTTGTTTCAAATGGTTCAACATACCATTGATTAGATACTTTTCCAGGTGGATTTTTAATGGCCTAAATAAAGCTTTCTTGAATTTAATTACGTAATTTCCACATCTGAACATATATTTAGTGAAACAGCATATGTTATGATTTTATACAATTTCCTGGTGGAATTTAATTAACAAAATTAGATACTTAAATCAAGGGATTGTCTTTTTTAAAAATGTCTCAAAATACAGTTTTTACATTACCTTGTTTCACTGATATTTTACATTAGAAATTCAGTTGTCTTTCTGATGGAAAATATCATTGAAACAACGTTAAGAATGGAAGGGGAATGTAAATTTTTATGTAATCTCAAAGAATGTAGTGCTCTTTATACTATTGCTAGTCTGTTGGTGCCTGTTCTATTTTTCTTAAGAATTAAAAGACATGGATGGGCAAAACCCGCTCTTAGTACATAACGTCATGAAACAGAGTGCTATAACCCATATTAAGTGATTTGAAGTGGTTTCTCTGAGTACTATGGCTCTCTGGAGTGATGAAAAGTGATTTTTCCAGTGGGTCACGGTGGAAGCAGAGAGGTATGCAGGCTGTCTGAAAGGTGTATACAATATAATTAGGGTTAATTATACTTTTAGTTTTTTACAAGGCTACTTGCTTTTTGACACAGCCCTGTGAATATCCAACCTGTTCTACCAGTTCAGTTACGCGGTTTCTAAACAAAGTCATTGATTTTAAATGATCGTAACAAAGTTCATGGGGCTGTGGTTCTAGGGAGTCTGATGCACTTGCCTGTTTGTTGTCTTTAGACTCATGTAAGCCAAGACAGGGAAGTTCTGTACATGTATTTCAGCATCTCAGGTTTCTCTTTTACGCTGTTGGGTATGTTGGACGATTTTTCTTGTTGACGTAGCGGTTTCAGGTTATTCACCCACTGTAATATACGCGACAAACCCTTGCAGCAACAGATTGTGGAAGTTGTTTTTGTTGTGTTGCAGTTAATTTTTTGAGACTTTACTTATTCCTCTGTTTTACATCATAAGCGCTGAGCGGGACTGGTCGTTCATTGCTCACAGGGAGTTGAGGGTTGATTTCCCTGTGGAAGCTTCACACCATCCTGAGCGGCGAATCTCTCCAGATTTTCCACCTTGACGCTGCCCTTCAAATTCAACCAAATGAAACTTTGATCCGCCCGACGCTGACCTCTTAGATGGACAACCAATGACAGAATAGCTGTATGTGACTTGGACAGACGCTATGCTGTATAATGGAGCAGAAGCTCTTAGGTGGTACATAATTGAAAAGTTTCCTGAGTAGCACAGCATTAAAAACTTCACAATCGGGGAAGGTGGGTGGAGAGTGATTGGTTGCCAAAATGTAGGCAGTCGGTAATTTCAGGCTAGGGAAAATGGATTGTGTATCCGAAATTAACAAACAACCGTTAAATGAGAGGCAGGCACAGATGAAGGGTCAGCGCTTGGTTAAGAGGATCTGATCAGCAATGCTGCTCATGTACAAGAACTGAGCGCTGAGTGGTTGTGGGGGGCGACGACAATATTTCCATACAGTTCATGGTTTATTTGCTTGACAATTTCCTATATGCAAAGTCTTATATGCTTTTCATCATCATAAATATTTACTTATGGGCACATTTGGTTTCTATATATGACCAATTAATTATCAAGCAATAGTCTTATTCTTTCTGGCATTTTAGCTCCAGTTGATTTGTCCACATTTCTCTTTGTAAGGGCTTTTCTGTTAAATGGCTTTTCTTCCTACGTCATGATTGTTTGTTAGGATGATCTACATGGACGTAGCTTTATGTTGTTCGTTTGCATACACATTTGTTTATTTTTCTCGTACAGGTGCATTTCAATCTATTGCTCTGTTTGTGTCACTTGTTCTTCTATTCTCTGTCTCTGTCTTGAATTCAATTCTTAGAAGGCCTTATAGTTTATACTAAAGAGGTTTTTACAGTGTTGAAATGAAAATTGCTTGTGTGTAGGTTATATAGTACAATTAAAGAACTAAAAATTTGTTATTTGTGCAAATAATTATGTGTATTTAAGTAATAACATGTACAATAGAATCTAAACAATGATGGTTGAATTTGTCCTGTATTTTTAAAACGGTTTTATTTTCATGGAGTTGATCTCTGAAAGTATTTGAAGTTAAATAACTTCACCTATGCATTACAAGTTTATGTGTTTTGAAGTTCCAAGATATTCAAGTACTTGTCATTTCAAGATCATGACTGCATCAAATGAACTTCCCCTGCCATTCAGTGGAGAGTTTGAGGATTAAGGTGAAAGGTTAAGGGGTTTTATCGTGTTAAATTAAGTAGATGGCTACCATACTATTTATTAGAATCAAGTTCACTGAAGTGCATGTTATCATACCAAGAGAAAAGATGAGGTTGCTATATTAAAACATGAAAACACCTGAAGTGATTATCTGAAGGTTGGCCTGAAGATTGTTGAATTTTGGAAGCGCCATGTCCTTCTCATTTCCAGCTGGGGAGGAGACTGACATAATGTCACCTTAAACATTTGTTTAGAAAGATTTGAAAAGTTTGAGCTGCTTGGCTTAGTTATTAAATATGATGATAAATTACATTGCATTAGATCACCTTCTGTTAAACTTTTCTGCCTATATGACTTAACCTTTTTTTCTTTGCAAGACTGCATGTGCGTCAGAAGTTTTGATCCTAGGGGATCAGAGTTCCACATGTTTTGGATGGTACAAATTAAATTAACTGTAATCTTTTTTTCCCTTTGAAATTGATGACAGAGAGAATCCATTTTTTTCCACTAGTAACTATAGAATTTGCTTTGTGTTTTTTTTTTTTTCCAGATATGAGTTTTAAAATTTTAAGTGTTGCTTCAGTTAATGAGTTAAGGTAATTGTAAAGCTTCAGTTGGTTTTTGGTTAATCTGTATTAATATGATACATTTTTGTTAACCTCTGTTACATTGTCTTTCTCACTCCAGAAATACCTTCTAGTGTCTTCTGATGTTCTTCAGTGACAAACTGAAGTGATTTGCACTTTTACCACACTCCTGTATTGTACTTGGGTCATAAACTTTAATAATCGTGATAAAATGGTTGCTTTTTTCCACTTTCCTGGAAGACAATCCAGGTACATGCTCATGCAAGGGCATATGAGCATTTCGCATGGTTTCCTCTGTATTTGTGGGGATACAGCTGTACAGTGTGACAGAATTAATGAATGTGTACACCACGACATTAACTATTAGAGCGGGAAAAAATCTCACCAGTATTCCCTCAGACTTCTGTGTCCCTGATCTACTTTGCCACACTTTAGGTGCGCAGTCCCATGACACTCTGCAGTGACACAGCATGGTGACACTCGAGCTTCTAACTCAGACACGTTTCCTTCACAGCACCTAATAAGCAGTAGTGAGTAAAGTGAAGGTGGTGCTGATTGGAGCATATACTAAGAGATTTTTTTTACCAGCAGTAATCAAATACTCACTGGTGGCTGGCAGTTTACAGGAATGTACAGAGGGTTGGGGAAACAAAACCATGGTTATTTTAATGGGTAGGCAAAACCCAAGCTGTTGGCTTGTGACTTGCTTTCAGTATGCTTTGAATGCTTATTTAGGAATATAGCTCAATTTAACAGAATGGCCTTGAGGTAAACCTGCCAATTAAATATGTGTTCAGCCTTTTGTATTATTGCAGCCCAGTAGGTTATGGAGTTAACATATACAAATTCAGTGTATTCATAATTTTCTTGTATATAATTGAATATAGTATGACAGCTATTTAGGTTTCAAATTTAGATTTGTATTCATATGTTTACAGTAATTTGTCTCTCACTTCCATTTATACATACACAATACAGTAATCACAATTTACAAGGTGTATTTTGGTATTATGCGCATTGTGGTTGCCTCAGTGTTTTTTGCTGGTTTATCCCTGAAGACTCTTAGCATACAAACACTAAGGTTAAAAACACCGGAACAGGGAGTATATATACTGACCCAGCGCAGTCAGTGCCTCCCATCACCTGACATCATCCTGTTGTTATATTGCAACATCCTGTACTTGTCGAAAGGTAGGGAGAGAGCAAGAGGAGTGGAGTGAGGGAGTGATGTCTGTGTACAGAGTTAGTTCAAGGACTTAGTGTGGGCGTGGACCTGGGGAATACCGTGTACAGCCACAGTGTTGCCCAATACCCACAGGATCCCGTCACTACACTTTCATAAGTAAACACAGCACAGGAGCGAGCGGGAGACTTAGTAACACTGTTAACTACCTAAGGACAAAGGAATTTAACGGCAGTGCAATATAAGTACTCCCTGTTACCAAAAAATTTCGGAATGTAAAGCATGCTTCATTAGCGACTTGGTTATTGCGACTTTTGTAAATGAATAATATTGTTTCCTAACAAGACTGCATACTGTTAGACTTATGGCAGTGACAGATGTCGTGAAGGAAATTTGTAAGGACCGAGCCCTTAGAAAGTGGCATATGTTGGTGTTTGATAGCTAGTTGAAAAGCTTTGTGTTACCCCAGTGTCAGTGGCCTTGAAACAGTTTCTGTGTGCACGTACAATTCAGTCAAGTGGAACTGCGGGAGTCTGTCCTGTTTTTATTAGCTTATCTTTGTAAGTTTGGCCAGCCCGGGAATGTTTAACTTCCTTGTCACCTGCTTTGCTGACGTTGACATTGCAGGAACAGAGGAGCCTGCTCTGTTTGCCATATTTTCTCAGATCCTCTGTCTAACTTCTGTTTTGATAATTTAGACTGAATAAAGTTTAGAAAAGATTAAGCCTGGGACTTGTGTAGTTTTGATATGCCAATGGCTGCAACCAGGTTTGGTGTGGCAAATACATCAGATGTGACCTGTTATTGTCTCCAGGTACCAGCTGGCTTTACTTCATTTATGGTTATGTTTTTCTGTTGATAATGCCTGGGCACTGTTATGCACAGTAGTCTTCTTGGTTAGTTTGTTCATAGTTAATATTCTTGACTTTGAGTGTCTTCACGTGTATACATGCTTATGTTGAACAAATGTGATTTTCAGTACATGCATTTGATGTGTTCTATTTCCAGAACTTGGCAGCTTTAAATGACAAATTTGCTATGATGTTTGTACAAAAAATTGTACTCATTGACCTGGGTGGATTTGGTCATGTTTCCAGTGAGTGCTTTTGTTCTGGCCATGCTGCCGTCCCACATGTGTTGTCTTCAGTCCGCGGTGCCTTGGCATCTGTAGCTCCTGCTTATCTACATGGAACATTGAGTTCATCATTTATTAATCTCACAGGCATCTGTCCTACTTAAACCTGCTGGTTTACCACAGTATCAGTCAATGCCTAACTTGTTGATGATGATAATATCATCAATATTATTGTTGTTTTATGACTTGACAGACTTCAGACAGGCTGATTGGAAATCCGTCATCATACTTGTAGTGTATTTGTATTGTACTTAGTTGACTTCTCTTCCATATGCTCATAAATTGTGATGTGGTTATTATCCTTTTTTTCTGCTTTATATTACCATTTAAACTGTTTTAAAAATTTAATTTGAGACTAGGCCTGCTGTTTATGGTCATTCTGTTAATTTCCAACTATTTCTTCTGCATGGAGTTATTTTATTTTATTTTTTCTTAACCGGTCAGAAAGATCTCTCCAGAGTGAATTCACTACTGGGTATTTCTCTCATCATTCCGGCCTTCTTTTGTGTACCTGTTTTTTCCCTACCTGGACAGAAATGTCAAGTCAAAAAATGTCAAGCTCTCAGGTTTCAGGTGGAAACCTGATACCCAGTAAGACATTTAATGTCATTCATCATGAGTAAGATCCTCAGTCCCTATAGAAAGTTCAGTGACTGTACTCTGTCCTTCTGTGTACCTGTTTTTCCCTACCTGGACAGAAATGTCAAGTTGGCTGCTTGATGGAGAGGTGCTGATGGGGGAGGGTCGGGGTGAGCTGTCCCCTTGTAGCCCCAGGGTAAGGGGCACTATGAAACAGAGGGCAGGCCGAGGTTGGGGACAGGCGGTACAGCTCAGCCCCAGGGAAAAGGCTCCTGAGGCAGCCACACCACAGCATGATGTGCTGGGGAAGGTGACAGAGCTGTTCCTCCTCTGTGACAAGGAAGGAAAAGGCTTCATCACCAAGAGGGATATGCAGGTGAGGACCACTCCCTGTCCTTGTGATGCTGCGCATCTGTCATTCACTTTGACCTTGTGTTTGTAGTACACTGTGTTTTTATAATGGTGTATATTTTGTTTCTTTGCATGTGGGGCACATTTGAGATGTTGGATTTGCTCATATTTGTGTGTGATATGTATATACACTGTATATTTTTCTCTTCAGCGTTTACAGGGTGAGCTGCCTCTCACTCCAGAGCAGCTGGAGTCTGTCTTTGATAGCCTAGACCAGGAAAGGAATGGATTCCTAACCCCCGTGGAGTTTAGGAAGGGCCTGAGTGAGTGTCCTCATTATCAGTGTTCAGTATGAGTCATGGTGATAATCACCACAGCAGATACAGGGAACCCCCAAGGGTTAAGCCTGAATTGTGGTGATAACATCACATCATGTACTCCAGTACCCAACTCCTTCAGCTTGCCATAGTGATACTTGGCATTTTTGTTAATGAATGCAAGACTCCATTTATTTTATTGCACACAAACATACATATTGAACAAATATGTAAAAGAATATATGCAAGTAGCCGATGTTTCCCTTTATTAGGATCAGCATTATGTAATGGATAATGATAACACTGAAAGTCTTATGCAGTAATGCCATTATTGTGTTCTGTGAGCAGGTTGATAGGGGTCTAACTCATAGTCTGTAAATGTTATGGTTACAGAAGGTGTGGCTGTGTATACTGACCTTTAGTAAAACAGTGAAGCAGAGCTCAGGCTTCCAGCTGTTTTGCTGAGGGTGTAGGTGCTTGGATGAGCAGGTTTAGAAAGAGAAGTATATGTCTGTCTGCTCCAGGAGAGCTGCTGCGGGTTCCAGAAGAGGAGCCAGAGGCCAAGCTTAGACTGGAGGGAGTGGAGATGGTGGACTCCGATGAGCAGAGGTTCATGCAGATCCTGCAGGACCTGGGGATAGACAGCTTGCTGAAGGAGTGAGTCTCATGTTTCAACCCTTAAGATGTATCTGATTTAGCTGATGTTGTTAGAGTCAAAGCTGCATGGCACACCTGGTCAAAATGACACACATTTGACTTGTGCGCGTGGTCCATCTGCACACCCATTCATGAACTGGCATTGTTGTTGTGGTTTAAGACTTTGGATGAAATGAGACATTAAAACTCAATGCTGTGTTGTAGCCGATGGGAGGTGCATGGCCTTTGGTGCGGTCTGCAGCGGGACCATCCGGAGATGCTTTACATGGTAGAGGAGCTTCTGTCTTATGTTGTGCCCCTACTGAGGGACGCCCTGAAAGAGAAAGAAAATCTGGAGCAGGCATTGCACAGGTACTGTGTCCACCTGCTGCCCCCCATGTGTCTGTGTGACGGTCTTTCTGCTTCTGTGCGTAACTAATGCACTGCCTCACATTGTTCTTCTCCCTGCATCTTGTCTTGCATCTTATCTCACATCATTGCTTTTATGTGTCTCTCCCTGACAGTGATGCGACTCTCTGCATGACTCTTATCCTCCTTTTTGTTTGTCTGTTCGACTGTGCCGTCTTGTGTCCTCAGGCGGGACATGGACCATGACCAGGTGGTGCGCTCCATCTACGAGGAGATGGAAACTCGGGTCAGGGAGGAGAAGGAGAAGTATCTTGCTCAGGTACATCCTTGCACAGAACCCGGTTGCCTAGTTATCCTAATGATCACTCTGTCTGCTATTCTGATGGTGGTCATGATGGCTCCAGAACAGTGTGAGAGAGAGTGACCGATGCCAGCAGCTGCAGGAAGAGCTGCGCATGAAGGAGCAGGAACTCGAGAATGCAGCAGCCAAACAGAGAGAGGTATTATAATAATGGCTGATGAGGACACAGAGGTGTGGATATTTATGGTTTTTATTCCTGTTGAATTGCCAGTTCTTCATAAGTGCCTTTTCTCTCTCCAGCTTGAAGATATGGTGCATATGCTGACCTCTGAACAGGTGGATACAAAGGTGCAGAACCAGAAATTGCATAACCTCAATCTTCAGCTTCAGGAGCAGCTGGAGGCCGGCAGGCTGGAGCTGGAGAGCGCCCTGAGCCAACTACACCACCTCCAGAGCAGCTCTGTCTTTGAGCAGAGGGGCCGTGAGAGGTGGGGAGTCGGGAGAGTGTGTGTGTGTGTGTGTGTGTGTGTGTGTGTGTGTGTGTGTGTGTGTGTGTGTGTGTGTGTGTATTCGCTTACCTGGGACTCGCACATTGTGTCTGCATATGGTTGTATGCATGCCTGTATCGTGAAGCTTATTTGTACTGGTAAAGTCTTAACGTATTTTATGATTTAATAGAACATATTTCCCTTAATCTTTCTAGAGATGTGTTAAAGGTCTCCAAAAACATGCAGAAAGAGAAGGAAAGCTTGACGAGGCAGCTGGATCTGCTTCGGTATGTCTCAGTTTCTCTGCCCATGGGTGTGTGGATACCTGTCGTATCACTTGTGTGTTTTGTCTATGGGCTGTACTGCTAAGGTGTTGTGTACTCTGTTCACTGGACAGTGTGGTGAAACATGATCTCGGTAAATGACTGACAAAGTCATAACTCATGCAAGTCTGGTAGAGATGTTTAAGAGGAAGTAAAACTAACACCATGTTCTTTCTCGGTTCAATGAGCTTTACACAACCAGAAGCAAACTAAGCATCCTGCTTATTTGTTACTGGGTGATGTAATGGAAAAACAACAGGATGATTTTAGTATACCTAAAGCCTTTAATCCAAAGTTTTCTAATGACTTGAAATGATCATTCATTTTAGCCTTGTTCGTTTGTTACCCTTCTTTCACATGCTTTGCAGTTAAATTGCCCTACATATATATTCCTTTCTGTTTTACAGGGAAATTAACAAGAGGTTACGTGATGAGAAGGATGTCCACCAATCTCAGAAAAGGATCTTTTACAGGTCCTCAGTCCCTGCCATGCCTCAGCTCTCCCACTGTAGTTGGGAGAGCAATCAGTCTCTATGGTTGCAGCCACTGTCTCCTTACTGGCCACGCCAACCTCTAGACCAGAATCCCAACCACTTCTTAGGGCTATAATGGGATGGTCCAAGCAAGTCTGTTTCACACTTATAGAAAACGGTTAAATTTCTTACTGTCAGAATTCCGATGTACTGACAGGGTAGTTTATTTGTACAATGAGCCATATTTTAAAGAGTAACAAAATGTAAATGAGCTTGTAAACTGGGATGTAATGCACATCACCCTTTGAGAAGTATGCAGAAGTAAAGGTCTCAATATAAGAGGATGGTGATGGCAGTAATGCTGTTAGGTTTTGCCAGTTTTTGAAAGTGACATTAGTCTATTGTTTTACAGTACTGACATTCCTTAAAACAATATAAAGTTGACATTAGAACCAGACTGCAAACCAATCCAGTGTATAAAGGTAAATTTCTCTCTAACCTCAAATTTTCTTTCTGGTGTTGAAATGGTCTTTATTGTGAGGGTTTCATATACTGACTGCTGCTTAATTTTCAGATCACATGAAATATTTCACATGCAGTGTTCAGTGTTCTTTGACTTTGTGATAGTGCTCTGGAGTAAAAGGTGAACTTTAATTTGCACCACTGTTTGTGTGCCAGTGTGTGTGCCCTCCATTTCTACTTAGTATGGGAAAAATGCAGGATTTGTACAGTCTAATCTCAGTGTTAAGGATTTGAAAATAATCTGCGTGTTAAATCTAATTTTGAAGGATTATGAGGGGTTATTGCACACTAATGCTCTTTATATCTGTGAATACATGTTGCAATATGTTGCACTTCAAGGGCTTTTTTTGCTGTGAATAGAAAACTACCAAATTTCACACCCATGTTTTTTTTCCCCCTTCAGAGTTAATGTGGGGTTTATTTATATGCCTATGCTGTTATGTCCTTGAATTAAGTGGGTAAGTATATTTCTGACTTTGTTACATCGCTTCGTGGAGTTAAATTAGATCAATGTCATCTTCATGATCTGGCTCAGACATCTTCTGTAAAATAGAATGGGTGTGTACATGGGTGGCTGGGTGGCTATTCATGTTCATGTAACAGGGCTCCTGTTACCCCAGCACTGATGTAAAGAATGCTTACCTGCAGTCAGTTTGTGCTGGGTACAGCTCTGACTGAAAGAGCTCTTATTGAGCTGTATTTCTCATGCCTGCAGGTGATGAACAAACTTGTGCTCACTTTGACGTCAACTAGCCATGATAACATTCCAGTTCATTCTCGTGCCCTTGAGGAGCTGCTGTTCCACCTCTTGCCTGTAGGATACTTCTGATGTCTGAGTGCAGAACACTGTCCGACATTCTCTTCTTCGTATTAGTTGTTCACGTCTGAAATTTGAGAGCCGCTTTGTTCATTATCCTTTCCACTGAGCATCCAGTTACCTGCCAGCTCAGTAACTTTATTGTCCAGTAACCATCATTTCTGACAAGTGTTAATTTATTGGTTTGTTTGTAAAAGTATACATTTGTTCTTAACTTCTGTCTGACAGAATTAATACATGGTGTAAAAGACAGCATCCAAAGTAGAACCCAGGTGTCCAGACTGAAAACTTTTCCCGTTGAGTATACCTGTGGTCGACACCATGGGAACATTCCCAGTATGTTACATCAATAATAACGTCACTATATTCTTGATGACCTATTACTGCTTGAATAGACGTTAACTGAAATATGTTAAAATTGATTTAAGGACTCTACCTCCAGTGACAGTTTAGGGAAAAGGAAGCTTTGATAAAGGTCCATTTATTATTATTATTTTTTTTTTTTTGCACAAAGTAGTATAAAAACATTTAAAAATAAGCTCATTCTGTTTAATTTTGTTCAAGTTTGCATCAGAGGGAATATTGTATTTTAGCTTTCATTTCATTTTGGATGTTTTCATTGCGAAGACTGGAGTTGATGTTTGGAAACCCTGGTCTTCATTTAAAACTAGATATAGGAGCACTTGTATGATCTTTGGTTTGATGCCAGTCTTGTAGATTGTCAACACATTTGCTCTATTTACTCAGTTTGAGTTCAGTTGATCTTCCATTACACAACAAGCTTGACATGACTTGATACTTGTCCACGTTTCCATAGTGTTGGTGCGTTTTGCTGTGTACTTGTGATGTTTTTTTTTTTGAGAGTTAGATTTAGATGGTATCATCTGTGGCTGTTATGAGAAAGAATATATTCTGTCTTTGAGAGTTTGGATGTGTAACATTTCAAACGGTAGCTGTTACTGTTCAGTCTAATGGTGTGACAGTTAAAACTTGTCATGCAATAAACATCTTTGTACTGAATATGGACACGATGTGTGTATTTTTGATTTGCTATTAAATGTATTCTTTCATATTTCACAAGCCCACAGGGTATGAACCAAAGCAGAATCTCCATTACAGATATAATGACTCTGAATATGTTGTAAGGTAAGTGCAGGTGTCCGCTGCTCATGGAGACACTCTGTATGGCTTTAATACAGAGTTTGTCTGAGAGACTGAAGACAAGCCAGCAGCCATCACACATGCCATTCTGTACATATGAGGCGGCAATTTCGCTGTGCTCTTGCTTCCCATAATGTATCTGGATGATACTCTTATTAAAAAGTCAAAGGAAATAAGCAACAAAAATACTAAAACCAACTTGGAATAATAAGGTTTTTTGTAGGTGACTAGTATTGACAAAGGCGGCACGGTGGCGTGGTGGTTAGCACTGTTGCCGTGCACCTCCAGGCCTGGGGTTCAATTCCCGCCTTGGGTCTGTGT
>JABJVR010001573.1:0-18931 GCA_025773905.1 Chitala chitala
GTGCTCTGGGATGGGCTCCAGGCTTCCCCGCGACCCTCACCAGGAATAAGCGGTTAAGATAATGGATGGATGAATGGTATATCCTTGATAGTTTCACTCACCATGTACTCTTGTCTCTGCCATATTGTTTTGTGACTCTCACAGGTATTAGGCCTCATGTTAATTCACTTTAATTCAGTGGATAAATGTTACTGGCAAAGTGAATAAGGGTGGTTACGTTGAATGACAAAAGCCTTTAGCCGTAGTGTTATTGGAGGTAATTTGATGGCAACCTCAGGTAAACGCTGTGGTATATGTCCATAGTATAAGGGGCACCAGCAGTGGTATATGTCCATAGTGTAAACGGCACCAGCAGTGGTATATGTCCATAGTGTAAGGGGCACCAGCAGTGGTATATGTCTGTTCTAGAGTCCTACCAATATTATATAGTGCTCACATTTGATATAATTTTAAAGTGTATTTTTCTTCTACGAAACCAAATCAGTTTATAAAAACAAAGCTAACTCATATGTGTATATTTTCACTTCAGTTTATACCACTTTTGTTTTTTCATATGTTACCTGAAAATCTAAACACAGTTGATGTTTTATACACATAAAATGGAGATTTTCCTGTAATAGGGAAATTGCTGTTAGTAAAATGAGAACCAATTCCTGATCTATAGGGCACACTGTGCCATGGCCACCCCATACAAGCTCTGTGTGACCTGGGTGATTTTAACCATGGCATGACTGTTGGTGCCAGACGGACTGGTTTGAATGTTTCTGTGACTGCCGATCTTCTGACATTTTCATGTACAACAGTCTCTATGGTTTTCACAGGATAGTGTGAAAAACCCAAAACATCCAATGAGTGATATCAGATATGCTAAGAGAAATGCCTTGTTTATCAGAGAGGTTAGAGGTGAGCAGAAAAGCATCCCAGAATGCACAACACATTGAAACTTGAGGCACACGGGCTACAACAGCAGAAAACCATGTCAGGTTCCCAGCTTTCCGTGTCAACAGTCCAAGCTGCTGGTGGTGTAATAGTGTGTGGAATGTTTTCTTGGCATACTTTCGGCCTGTAAATACCAATCATTGTATGAATGCCCCAGTATGGTCCACCTGAGTATTGCTGCTGATCACGTGCACCATTTTATGGCCGCAATTTATCCATCTTCCAATGGCAACTTTCAGCATGATATACTATGTCACAAACCAAATTATACTGAACTAGTTTCATTAACATGACAATTACTTCAGAGCTTTTCAGTGGCCTTCCTAGTACCCCAACTTGAATCCAGTAGAACACCTCTGGCAGAACGAGAAAGTCACAGTATAAATGTGCAGCTGACAAATCTGCACAAACTGTGTGATGAAATCATGTCAACATGGACCAGAATCTCAAAGGAATTTTTCTAACATCTTGCGTAATTCTTGCCACAGACAACTGAGGCAGAGCAAAGGGAGGCCCTATCCAGTATTAGTACAATGTTTCTAATAAGGTGCTCTGTGTGTGTGTGTGTGTGTGTGTGCACAAAGGTTTTAGGCAATTGTGAAAAATCCAGTAAAAATAAGGATTTTTCAAAAATAATTCCATTATAATTTGTATGAATTTCATGAATATTCTGGCTTTACATTTTATATGAGACAGAAGCATATAAGAATTATGGTTATTTCTCCTATATCCTTAGAACAACCTAGTTGCAGAGTTCTTTCAAATACTGCATGCAAGTGCACCTAGGAGAAGTGATGCTTTTGAAGGCAAAGGGTGAACTCACTAAATATTGATTTGATTTAGACTGTTTTTCTGTACATAGTCTCAGTATGCTTTTAATTGATGAGTACACATTGCATAATTTTTTAAAGCGTCATCACTTTATTTTTCACAAGCGCATGTGAGTGAGTATGTGCATGTGTGAGTATGTGCGTGTGTGTGTATGTGCGCGCGCACGCGTGTGTGTGTGTGTTAAAAGATTTTCAATGCTGTCATTATCTTACCACAATCACTTATCAGCCACATAATTAAAGTATACACTTAAAGGAGTAATAATACTTAAAACTTTTTAATACAATAACTAACTAGTGACTAATAACAAAACACTTGAAATTCATATTTTCAAAAAAAAACCTTAAACTTTATAATTATAGGATTTTATAATATTTATTGCTCAGCTATATATGCATATCATAATTACTTTCTTGTTATACTGTCATGATGTTTCTACTGTTTATGCCAGTGTTAGTCGAGCCAAAGAGATCCTATTGAATGGGCCATTATATTTTTGGATGCAATTATTTGTACACAGGATACAACAACAGCACAGCTATGAAGCTATTTTAGAGGAAATGAAGATGTGGGTAGTTATTTCAGTCATCTCCTATTAGTCATTGTTCACAATCTGCAATGAAAGAAAAAAATTTATTCTGGCATTTCATTATAACAGCCAATTAGCCTCTAACCCAGAGCACATTAGGGCTTTACTGCTTCTGTACTTGTAGACAAGGCTGCATTTAAAAAAGCCATTTACCATTAACTTCAAATCTATAACCAAACTTCAATTCTTATGTCCTTAATATAAGACCAAAGGAAATTGTATATTGTGTCTTACTGAGTAAAATTTTCATATTAAATTAAGAGAAAACTGAACTCTTTTAATATTATAAGGGGTGAGCCAGGCTCATACCAAAATGAACCTTGGGAAATCACCTGTCACATCATCAGAGCTGGCTGGCTGCTTAAAGGCATGCTGGGTAAGGATGTGCAGGATTTATGTCTTTTCCTCTTCCTTTCTTTAAATCCGATTATTGCTCCATCAAAATCTCAGACTTACATGTCAGGTTCTCTGGGCCAAAGCAGCCCAGTCGGACTTTTAACTAAAGTCTTAGTTAATGAGTCAAAATGCTTCAGCAAACATACGTCTGTGAAACTGCCAAACTGAGCTGTGAAGCACAAGCCACTGTCACGACAGCTGTTAAGCTTATGGCTGCGTTGTTAACTGTGAGGCAAACAGAGACCGCATCGGTTTGCGCTTCACGCTCTTCACGTCGCCCGATGTTCTCCTGCAGTTCTCCAGCCTGGCTGCTCCTGCATTCTCTGCCACTGTGATACAACTGCAGAGATTTTAATTAGCATCCAGCTGGCAGCAGGAGCAAAGTGAAGGATTCTGTGTCACAGGGGATTACTAATGCACCAGTGGAAGTGCGGTCTAGCTCTTGGACCGGACAGGGACGACGTAACTACTAAATATTACCAACACAACGAGGGACACAACAAATGACTGTCACTCTTGTTGGACAATGGGGAGGCTAATGGTAAACAGAAAAACAGCAACAAGCTAACCTTATTTACACAACCACCCCTGAGGCAGGCCCAGGATGACCAGATTTCACCAACAGCAAAGAGGAAGTGTGCAAATTACTCACTAGTTTTAACCCTGAAGACACATAGCCAAGCTTGCACAGTAACCCAACACACCATTGCAATGTTTCATCTAGCTCTTTTTTCATCTAATAACCCTTGAGAACACAATTTACACAGATTATCACCCTGTACACATGTGGTCCAAAGTACTGAGCAGCTACCCAATGGTGAGAATGAAATGTGCCAATAGCTAAAGAGTAAAGTACATCATAGTGAGAAACCCCTATCATTACTCATCACAATCAATGCATAATGATGCCCTTTATGGGAAATCTTCATTCTTCTGTGTGAAGAAACTGGTACAACAACTAAGAAATCAGGGTATCAATTTGCCATCCAGCATTAAGTCATGTCCCTGTGTGAGAAGATTTCCATTGCAACTGTTCACATGCACACAAAAAGGCAGTTTTTTTCAAAGCTAACACTTATTACAGTGGCAACTTGAACACAAGTGCTCTTTAAGATTCAGTATTGCAGATTATTAGTTCTGCCGGTAAAAAGTCATTATATTTTTAGCATGCTTGTAGCATGTTTAAAAGATCTGATGTTTCCTTCTTTGTTGGATTCTTTTCTACCAAGGTCTTCCCACAACAGGTTTCAGCTGGTGTGCCAACTTGTGTTCAGTCATTACAAAAAGTAAGAGTGAGAGAAGCATGGCAGAGCAAAGGGAGGCCCTATCCAGTATTAGTGTGTCAACATGAATCCGCTAAACCTTATTGCTCTAAAAACCATCTATAATACTGCCCCACCTTGTACACATTCTGAAACCAATCTATCGTATTTATGGTTAAGGACATGGAAATCATGTTAAGACTGAGGTGAGCTACAATGGCAGATGTGAACACAAGTAAAAGGCTGGCATAAAAATGGCAATACAGTACCGAGCTTTTATCTAGCCTTTGTCCAGCGCTTCTGTGCGGTTCCCTTCACCTAAAACACCTCCATTTCCATAGATGTGGTGGACTGTGGAATTTATGGTCTTCTGGCTTTGCTGGACTAGATTGCATGTTGTGATACAGCAGCTCATTATGAGTATACACTGTAGCTCCACAGCACAACTAAACAGAACCCCCCACTAATGGGACAGCACAGGGCGCGCTCCCTGGAATATGGGGACTGCAATATGGTGAGTGTAATATGAATCTTGTCATCTCCGTCGTATCAGGCAAGTTAAAGCACATTTTAAATTCAGCACAAACTGCAGAGTAATCAAATACGAAGCAACATCCTGCAATCCAGAGGAACATTTACATTACATAAATCATGTTTAAGCTATAACACATGCAAGTCAAGCCATAACACCGAATTATAGCAAAGTAACTCACTCTTTAGCAGCCAGCCTGGTTTACCACAATACAGTACAGTTTAACCGAGGCTTTCATAGTCCCACAAAGTACGTTAGAGTCCTGCACCGCATAATTCAGAATGACACATTAAGGAGTCGGGTCCGGTCTAATCAATTGCAGGAGTTAGCACACTGATTTAGCACATTGCATTTTGGCACAGCCCCAAATGCAATGGCGCTTAACACTACAGTCAAACTCGAAGTCTCAGGATGCAGCAAGCTATGGTCCTCTTCGGTTTGCTCAGCGACAGACACACGGATGGCAGGGTCAGAATGCAGACAGCTGGCGGGAGAAGGGGCGGGGGAAGGGGCGTCATGCACAGCATTGCCACGAACAGGCTTACCTTCTTAGAGAGGTTTTTAAGTGGAGACTTTATGCAGTTACCCATATTCAGGATGGTTTCAGTCGGTCTGGCTCTCGGTGTTTTAGTGTTAGTGTGAGCGTGTGTGTCCGTGTGTGTGTCTGTGTGTGTGCGTGCCTGAGAGCATGAGAGGTTACAACAGAGCTCTAAAGAGTCTTGCTGTGGGGCACCCCGAAATTTGGAAAAAAGGGCTGGGGGGGTGAATGAAAGGACAGAGGGAGACAGGAGACAGGGAAAAGGAAAAACAGAACCAAGGGATAGATGGGGGCAAGGAATGAATAAGAGATACCCAAAGAGGAGATGAGAGAGGGCAAGACAAGTGCAGCATCCCAGGGAGGTGCAACTGCTTAAAGCAGAATATGCAAGATTGCTTATTAATTTGCAAATACTCACTCTCACTGCCCCTCTCTCTCCTTGTCTCCTCTCTCTGTCTCTCTCTCTCTCTCTCTCTCTCTCAGACACACACACACACTCACACACACACACACACACACACACACACACACACACACAGTTTTCAACTATCTATCCAAACAGAGAGGAGCCAGGGGGGCACTGAGACTCGTTTGGACAAGTATATTACCTTCCCCAGAGCGAGAATCAGAGACACTAATCTGAGCACACACGCAAGCGCAGACCCCAGAACACACGAGTCTGGGCTGTGTGGCTAAAAATACCCTCGTACACACGTGCATGCATGCATGCACTGAGACATTTGTCACCAAATTGCGTGGTATGAAGGGCAATGTCAAGATCGAAGTGGAGCCCCATGAAAGGATGCACAGAAAGTGACATCAAAGGACAGCAGTCACACAGCTGGACGTTCGCAGAGAAGCCCTGCCTACTGTACGTCCATCTGACAAACCCCCCTGCTTTTAAAAGAGCAGCACCTCAGTAAACATCAGGACACCTCACAGTAACAGAGAATGATCTATCGCTACCTCCCAAGTGGATCATTGGGCTAGTTACATGACAAAGAGTCTCTTGTTTTTCTCCTCTGTTCTCCCTTTTTTACATGAAGTTCACATTCTCTCTTTCCAGTATTGACCTCCTACACCCACTCTGTAACTCCTTTACCTTTTCCAATCTTTCTTTAGTTTTTCTCATTCTCCCATTCCCCTCTTTCACCCCCACCCCTCTCTGTCTCTTTCTCTGAGCCGTTGTTTCAACCTTTTGGAGTGAAATTCCCCCCCCCCCCCACTGGCAGCTCATGAACTTCAGAACACATCACAAATCAGACACACACACCGTCCATTCATATCACGTCATCGCACTGTGAACACGCCCACTGACACAGCTACATGCATGGCCCCTCACTCACAAACACACGTATGATATGTATACAAGGACAGAGTACACACACGTAGACACACTGACACAGGGAGACGCACACTCACATTCATACATCACATTCCGTGCACATATTCAGATATACACAGAGCGATATACCTTCTGAGATCTATACACAAACAACATACGCAGACACAAAGAGGTGCTAAATGTTTTGCAAACACGGATTTATGTATACACATGTACACATACACTCAAATATGCAATTAATATGAATATTTTGACATACAGTACTATTACATTTTGGTAAATTCACCTGTATGCACAGAACGCAGAAGTGACTGACAGCAGAAACAGCTGTACAGTTTGTAATGGTGCACTGAAGATGCAATGTCAGGGACGACCCCATTAAATTCAACTACCCACATTAGGACAGGGAGGAAGAAGAGCAGGAGAAAAGCTGATGTAAAGAAACTGCCTGAGAACAAAAGGACTGGGAATCAGCTCCTTTTCTCTTGTTTGCTGTGATCAAAAACACATGCATTATAAAGTTTGCCGCTCCCTTGGCCAGACGGCAAGGGTCAGAGTGAGCAGATGCTGAGTGAAGCTCTCTGAGGACAGCATGACCAGTGTTTACTTCAAGACACAATTATTAAGACCCCTACATCTGACTGTATGGCACCTGTAGCCAAAATGAGCACGATTTTCATTGACTTTGTATGGGACAAACTGTAAGGAGAAGCCTGTATGCTCAAAAGATTGTGGTAATGCGGTCATGAAGTCTGAATGCAGGTATACACAATATGCAATTTACTATGGACTGAACAGCATTAACAAATGCAGAGGACGCAGTACTTCAACTTGACAAACTTTTATGAACTTACACCGAGGTGGTGTGAAGAGGCCATCAACGCTAGAGGAGGCCCTGCTAAATAGCAATAGGGAACATTATTTGTATGTGTCACGCTTTACATTTATTTCTGGCAAGCATGTGACTACAACCAAAAACAAACCTTTGAGCATCTATTTCTGATCATCAGTGGGTATGTATAAGTCTGAACCTACTTTCATGTTTACAACATTCATATTTGGCTCCTTCAATATTGTCAGTAAAAATATCATTTTTAGTATAATTCTTTGGTGACTCATTCTTGGGAAATGATGCAGATTTTTCCTCCGATGGTGCACTTCAGGGTTCCAACATTGCTACATATCTGTTTTCTGTATGGGAGCTGTGAATGTGCTCCCTCTTTTCAGATGATTGCATGAGTCCTGCTAATTTGTCTTGTGGAAATTTCTCGACCAGGTAAAGACTGTCATTTCGGTCTTCTTCTGATCCAATTCTCTTGCAAACACGGCAAACATACCCTGTAAGAAACGCACACACACAGGCATGTGCACACACACACACACACACACACACACACACACACACACACACACACACACACACTTGCACACCCAACTGTGTGTGAGCACACACACACACACATGCACATCCACCTGTGTGTCAGCATTCTCACGGTTTGGTTTCCTTCACTCCTGCTGTTCAGCTGATGGACAAAAAGACAGGAAAAGCCAGTGTACTGAACTGAGACTTGGTCACCTCTGTGACGTCACAGTCTCATTTCATCGTCATTCCCTTCCATCCCGACACTCTGTTCCACAAGCCCAGACCTGCCCCGCCTCTCTCACTCCTCCCCACATCCCCCCTCCCCCAAAGGCAAGGTCAGTCTGTCCTGAGCTGAGACTGAAAACACTAGCAAGCATCAGAAGGCAGTCAGACACAGAAAAACAGAGATGGAAGATGGAAGCAGATGGGGGGAGCGACATTCCCCCTTTCTACTTCACATCTTTTTCACTACAGACCATGTGTTCACGCTCTGCTTATTAAGAATACACTTGAGCCAGACTGGATGGAGGTAAAAGAAGAAAAAAGAGAATTGAACAAAGACACAATTCCTGAAAGAGATATGACCTAGCCAAAGTCCCATTTCTTAGCCATAACTACTTTTTAAACTGTTGGTAATGGTAATGTAAATGTACCAATGTAAAGGTAAAAAAAAAAATCATGTAAATCACCGGAATCTATTCTTCTATGCGCTGTTCACGTCTTCATTCTACTCCAAGGTTATCACACTACAACTGACCAATGAAAGCTGTGATTGGGTGCCAGACGGTCGCGTCACCTTGGCAGCCTGTGCCCTGGCATGCATGTGCCAGTCTGTATCAGCCTCTGACAGCCATCTTGGCTCTGAGGCTGGTCTGTCTGAGGCCAGTGAGGACCACATTAGGTTCCCAGCTGCCTACTGTGGCTGTGGATGGATGCAGTTTGCTCCATTCAGAGAACATTAACATATTTAGATCATTATATTTTGGACAATAGGGTCCAGGCTAGCGTGAGGATAAAGCCCGTGAATAGACTCTGGAAATGAGGTGTGAAAAACATTTCATATCTCCTGTTCCAAAGTGTTTAAGCTGAGATCCAGCTGTCTAAAATCATGTTTCACTGGTAAAGGAAGCTGCAAAGAGTTCTCTCTTTTGTACCATTTTTTCCCTAATGAATTAGTGAAATTTCCCACAGAAAGTCCACACAGCCTTTTGCACGTCGCCCCTCTCTCTTTTTAAAGCTAATGTCGAAGCGTCTCCATCGGCTTGGTGAGGTCAGCGTTTGCTGTCCTCCCTGCACACAGGGTTCAGCTTGGTGGCTCCTTTGGTCTCATTTCTCAGTTTTATTTGTTTTTGGTCACACGCTTGCCCACACACCATCAAGTGGAGAGGGACTGGAATCATTTTTAAAAGAGCATAAAAGAAAAAGATTCCTCTCCTCATTTCTCTCTAATCGGGTCTTGGGGAGTCTATATTTAGCAACCGCTACAGGAGGCTGACTTGACTAGGGGCTGTGTTCATGAAAAGACAGCGCCTTACCAGGAGTCATTAAACCAAAATGCAATATGAAAATGTTCAGTGTCCATAACAATATACACATGCTGAAAGACAAACATGACTGTGAGAGATTTACACTAATATAAACCTTACCTAATACTATAGACATAAAAGGTACTAAATCCTTGTAAACATTGAAAATTAAATGTTCTGGGAAAGTACAACACTGGAATTCAACAACACTCTGGAAGGCTTATCCTTAACAAGTATATATGGTTAAATCAGGGTTTGCTCCAAATGTTACGGGGAGACTGGGCCTCAAATTCACAACCTGCACAGAGTTACCAAACAAGCCCGGTTAGCTAAAGACCTGAGTCCCTTGCTTAGGGGACTAATCGTATTCTTGTCCTGTCTACCAGGGGAGTCACATGGCAACACTTTCACATCCGTTACACAGACATCCAGGAACCTGTGTCTGAGATGCTGACATCTAAAGCAATTTCACATTTTTGCCATTCATATTACTGATATACAACGTACCAATGTGTCACTCTGTATGAGGCTGTGTGGTCTTTTGGGAAAGGATATTGTTTCTCCTATGACCGCTGAGTTTCAGTGAGAAAAACTGGTGTGGATGTGAGGCTGGCACATGGTCGGCACATCAGATAGTCCAGGATCAGTTTGAATCAGTTTGATTGCTTTGATCATGGAAGGACAAGTCAATACCCGCTAAAAAGAGCAGATGGCACTTAATGCATACACCTGCAAGGAAAGAGAATGTCTACAATGGCTGCATTCTTCACTATATTTAGTTAATAACTGCGAGACTCAAATTCACCAGCTTTAAGAATCCTTTGCCTTTGCTTCCATCTATGTTGAACTGGCGGGATGTTCGGAGCGTATGACTGTGACAGACAAATGTCAGATTGTGTAACTGCAATGAATGGAGTGTCTATTTAATTTTAAGAAAACCAAATGAGCAATTTTGCTGCTAACTGCATTCTGTTCAGCACAGCTGCAGGTGTCACTAATGCGTCAGCTGTTTTCACTTTTGCATGTGTAATATGACCTATAATGAATGTATGCCATAATTAATCCATAAAAACAGATTACAGTGGCAAAGCCTGTTTTATTTTAGATGTTTAGATTTTTAGGCACACACACATACGTTTCTAAAAATCATGTTTATTATTTTTTTTCCCTACTTGCAGCAGAGTGAAAGCCACATATTTAGTGAAGGTATTTTCTAGTTTTTGTAAATTACTACTGGCTAAATGGTAACTGGCAGAATGTGTATACACACAACAGATTTCTAATTTCACATTAACATGAGTCACAGACCCACAAGGGGGAAAGTACTACACATCAATTCAGCTGCTTACACTGCTTGTCCAGTTCAGGGGCGAAGAGTCCCCAAAGGTAAATGCAGACACCTGTCCAGTAGGGGGCGCTTATTCACATTAGGGCCAATTTAGATCAAGTGCTTCATCTGAATTTCTTAGCTTTAGACTCTGGCAGAAAACAGGAGCACCTAAAAACCCCTAATGCAGGGACTGGAAAAAATTTTAGCTTCACGCAGACACTTCACCAAGGGCAGAACCAAACCCACAGCTCTGGTCTCATGTGGTGAAAACACTTTCAGTACACCTTCATTCACACCATGAACACGAGGCAAAGTCACATGGTTGTCTGAAGTAAACTCTGAGAAAACACTGAGAAACGATTGGGGGGGGCGGGGGTCTCACGATGAAATCAGTAAAAAAGTTTAAAGGTGAACATTCCACTAAGTTACATAAAAAAAAAAAAAAAATAAAAAAAAAAAAAATCACAAGCCATCTTCAGGTGTCGATAATCCGCCCTAACTTCAGGGGTGTGATTAATCCCGATGCAAAAAACCTGTGCTGTACATAAAAAATATTTCAAAACAGCTAACTGGATCGCATGTCGGGTTCACAGCTTTCAAATTGTTATTAAAAAAAAACAAGAAAGCATCGCATCCTTAGCCGTTTTGCTAGCGACCACAATGCAGTAAGCACTAGAGAAAAGGCGACTTTAAGGGAGTGCTGATAATAGACGCGGTTGATGCACAAGGCTGGGTAGCGCGTGCGTCATCACTTTCTATGATTGCACCCAGCGACGAAAAAAGACCTGCTAAAAGAACCAAGAAGATTGACAAAGGAACCAGGCACATACATAATAGCGTAGCACATTCCCGTAACAGCTCTAACCTTATTAATGTTTCTTCTGTGTTTCAGTATACCTATTAATTTGTGAAATTCAATTTATTTATAATTAATATTTTCTGACAATGCACGTCTTTCCCCCAAAAGTTATTATATGTACACTATATGTATGTACATACAATTTCAAATGTTAGATTGGAGTTATACCACCGTTTTATTTCTTTATGTGATTAGACTTGCAAGCTGTGCAAGAAAAAAACTATTTTTATTCCTTGTTTCCTAAAATAAATAATAGTTTAAAATACTTGAAAACATGGGTTAAAGTAAGGTGTTTCAAGTATGGCGAGATGTACAAGCACAGAGTGAAGTTGTGATGACAGAGTGGTTTCAAATTCTGCTGACTTCTGAATGTATCGCATTCGTTCCATCAGATGATTTCACCGATTGTGTTAATTTATTGTGTTAATAAAGGTTTATTCAGAACATTCTTTTATGCTGCTGGACAATATGAAACACACATAAAAAGAGCCCAACAACAAAATGTAGACTACAAGAAATCACGATAATTGTACAGGTGGGAGCTGGTTAGGGAATGTGTATACAAGGGTACTGCCTTGCCCATGCACAGCCTATCTACTGTTCACCTCCGCACCCCTTAAAAGTGGATTCCGCGTGGCAATTCTGTCACTTTAAAGAAAAGGTCTTTAATCACTTGGCGATCGATTGTCGCCCACTTAAACAGTTGCCGTGGTTTGTGCATAAAGTCCTATTTTATGCTTGGCTTTGCACATTTAATTTTCAAACCACTGTTCTTACCTGTCCAAATACGGAGCTTACAATGGGACGCAAGTTACACTCCAACTCAGACGAAGCGGCGCTCGCTCTTCTGGATTTGCTCAAGTGACTGGTGGATGCAGATAGAGACGAAGATGATGCGCGGGTGTCGTTAGTGTGAGCACGGGTTGAGTTAGTCCTATTTTGGTCCTTGGTCTCGAAAAATAATGCCGCCTCGTCTGCGATTTTAGACAGAGATGGTGTCGGGGAGGGAACCCGGGCTAACCGCTGTCTGTTGCGATGCTGCACCGGTGATAAGTCCCCCCGTGACGTTTTGTGATGGTGCTGCGAATGTTTGGACCGAGTACCGTGCTCTCTGCCGCTCCGTCCGATACCCCCTATTTCTTGCAGCTCTTCGCGACTACATCCGGACCCAAGCTGAGCGTACGGTTGATGGGACGAGTTTTTACTCCCACGTCTGGACACTCCGTCTCTAATGCCGACGGTTCTCGGGTGACAAAGGGGTCGCCGAGCACTCGCGTCGCAGTCGTCCGGCCAACATGTGTCTTCGCTTGCACCGCTGCCTCCGACCGAAGTTGGGCGGCGGTCGCCGCGACGGCTTGCGGCGACGAGTTCGGAGTGGTGTGCGAACCTACCGCTCACGGCCGAGGATTTAAGAAGAGATGTTGTCGAATCGCTCTTTGGAAGCGACGAGCTCATTGCTGCTGGTCTGTGCGTGTCTCTAAATTTACTGATCAGCGCTGCTATCACTGCTTAACAGAGGAATTACAGATGCGGTGTGCTGGAGCAGGTGCACAGCATCTCAGCAAGGTGTGCACATCATACCACCACAGACTATGCAGTCTGCTGTATTTGCTTTCGTTTCGTAATAGCAACAGACTACTAACATTGACTCATTAAGTTAATAACATGGGAGAGCGTTGTAAAGTTTGAACAAGCACCCCCTCCAGGAGCACCTTGCCTAAGATACGTGTCTGTTCTAGCCCAAGATAGGTGGGCAGAAACGTCACTGCGGACCTCGTAGGAGTACTCAGTGAAACTGGGTACCTTTCGCACGGGTTTTTATGTGTGGGGAGTTGTCCTTGTTCGCCTATTCCCATGTGACTGCAGATTTTAATGGCCCGTTAAGAGCGCAAATTAAAAAGGAAATTAGTCAGCGAGATACGTGTTCTATTTCTGAGCTAATTGAGAAAGCCAATAGAGACTTACAATCACCTTTCTGCACGGACCGCCAACTGGTTTAAATACGAGGAAAATGGTTAAAAATAACACAGCGGTTTTTCCCATAAGATATTCCTAACTCCGTGTCAAGACCATGTAATATGTACATTTATTGGAAAAGGGCAGATCTCCGCCTTTTGGCAGCGCTACAAATTCATGTAAAATTCAGTTATTTGCAACACATCAGTAATTATTATATCATAAGTGTTAATAAACTCGCAATTTTTAAAAGTGCACCTGTCATGTTCGTATTTGAATGTTCGGACAGAAGAATGTTGCAAAGTTTTTCATAAGGGAAAACATTACATGTACAACGACGTCTAATAATCAGATGCTAAAATTATTGTGTCCGATCTATGGTTCCGGTGGGTTTTAATTACGCATTAATACAGGTAAGCACGCCATCATTCGACGAATAAATTAAATCTCATTTCGTTTCAACAGTAGGCAGGCATTACAGACGTTCTGTATCTAGTATGTCCAGTCATTTAAACATTTCGTTTTAAGACAGCTAGCACTTTGTTCATAAACAGAAAATGGCTATGAGACATGGAGTAAAATTGACAATTTTATTGTTTTTATGACTGTAAAACTGATGCTGACACACTGATGCTGCCAAAGAAATCAGTCTGAGCGAACCTGTAGAGTACAGTTAACGATGGCACACACAGGGATTCCTACACCCCCCACGCGCTAACACCCCCTCCTCCTTCTGTTTCTCACTATCTCTGGGGCAAACTTTAAGCAGATGCTCTCACGCCCTGGGTGAGTTTTATATAACAGCGTTGTGTCTATACTTTCCTCCCTCTCTCTGCCTGAGTTTTCACTCTTTTGCAGATCGGAGTCTTAGCAGCCATTTCTTACAGCGACAACGTGCTGTCACTGCATTTACAGACAGCTCTCTGTTGAATCAACCATTTTTACAGTCAAAAGAATCAGTTTAAATTAAAATCACCCATCTGTTCTAGGTGTACTCCAGAAGGGTCGCCATTCCATCACAGAGAATATTTACTGTACACACTTTGGGGTCAGTGTCAGTGCTGCTTATTCAGGTAAATTGCATTCCTTTGACCTAAGAGAGGAAACTAGAGCACCCAGAGGGGAGCCATTGTACCTCATGCAGTTACAGTTTCAAAGTCAGAATTTAATTTAATGTGAAAACAGTGACACAGGAGCTCAGTGAGTAGTGCTGGTAGCTCACACCCTAAGGTTTGCTGCTCTAAGTGTGAAAATGAGTGTGTGAATTAGTGGGTGTGTGACTAAATATTCAGTGTTGGTGTAAACCCATTAACAGTTTTCTCAACTCCTCTGTCACCCTAAGCTTGGTAAACACCTATATAAATGTTTTACATTACAGATTTCCTGACATTCCTTGCACAAGCCCACAAAATTAAAAATTCAGTTCAGTCATTAGCAGTTTTAATGTGTAGTTTTCCCTTTTTTGGTATAACTACATTATAAATTTATATTTACTTTATATGTACTTAGCCTCCTGTTTTTATCTAATTTTTTACACCATCTTAGTTCTTGAGTGATTTTGCTTGATCACCTATGCAAATCTAGACAGTCCATTGTCATATAAACTAGACGTGAGTGTGGCAGCCAGTCAGGTGTGCCGTGTATTTCCCCTCAGACGCTGCATCAGCAGACATCTGAGCCTCAGCTTTTCCTGCTCCTAGGAGGCCACAGAGCTGTATCTCCATGTTTACATCCCATAATGCCCTTCACACTGCCTTTTATTCTTACAGTTATCCTGTAGCCACTTACCCCTCTTTTCCAGGGAGTTTGAGGAAACTCTGGCTGCGACTCAGAAGCATTGTCAATGAGAAGCGGCGTTGTGTACACAACAGCAATGCTGCAAAGACAACCAACAGCAGAACTGGGACGTTTGTGCTTCCTGACCCTCTTACTCACTCCCTTTTTGCACTTCAGCGTTGGAACCCTATGCGAGACATCTGAGGTCTGCTTTACACAATCTGTCTCTTTTTAAATTCCAAAAAACAACACAAAAAGATATATGGGGAGCAGAAAATGGCTGAAGGCTTCACAGGAGATTTCGACTAACTCTGTATCTTTCATCTGACGGTCTCTTAACTTGAATTTATATTTTCACCCCTCTCCAAAGAGAATGGTATCACACTTTATCTTTCCATCTCTAAAAATACAATTTGCTCTACAAAAAATGACCAGTAGCTGTATTTGTTAATATGTTTATGACATTAACTAGCAAAGATAATAAAAAGTAAAACAAATTGACAACAAGCAATGAAGAATAACATCTATGAATATTCAAATATATTTTCTGTAACTGCCCTGTGAATTGGGACTTGGTTTAATGAAAATAGCACTAGGATTATATTGTGAGATTGTTCTGGAAAGTTGACCTCTCCCGCAGGCTCTCTGTGAGGAACACTGTTGTTAGTGCCCTTATATTTGACTGTGCTGTTCACCCCATAACAGTCTTTAACATAGTTTGCTGCTTATGAAAGATTAATGAGGAGAAGTTAATTATTGACAAAGCACTGGCCTGAGGCTAAGAAGGTGAGCATGGCTTTTGAGCATTGTGTCATACACATATTTGAATGATAAAAAAATATCTGCATTACCTCAAGTATTGCCAGTGTTTTGTGTGATAGGTCAACATTTTTGCATGACTTTAATTTCCTTATGGTATCATTTCTCCTGTTCCACGTTAACTTTATAGAAGCAACATTTCAGTTGACCTTTTAATTATAATTTTAAAAATTTATTCTTCTCAAATAACTTTGTACTGAACTGGCACAATGAGCATTGTTAATGAAATAACTGTACATAAATTAATCATAATGAAAATCTCATTTAAGGCTCATTCAATATTCATGTGTATCACACTCTGACAGTCCCTCCTCATTGTTGATGATACTCATCTGTTATCTTTCACTCCGTATCACCTTTCCTTTCACTTATTGTGTTCTTCTCTTTCATCACCCATCCTTCCTCATCACTGCCCGTTTTCTTTGGCATGTTTCCTGTTGCTCTTATCTTGACCCCAAGTTAAAACGTTAAATCTACGTATAGACACTGAGCATGACAAGTGAACGTGATGTGCTTCACATGAACAATGAACACTCTATGCTTGTCCTGTTGATGAACAGAATGCGCATAAGGAAGGAAGCTATTTAAGTACTATGCAAAGGCTCAGAAACAAAACAGCAAAACAGCAGTGATGGAAAAGAGAGAATGATGAAATGATGCAAGAAGGGTGGAAAATTGTTGCTATTTATAGTCACATAGATATTTGTGTCTTTCTTGATTGCATCCACAGAACCTCACTTTCCTTGTTGTAGCTCATTTTGTCTCTGACATTAGAAATATCCACATTGCATCCTGTAACTGCTGCACTCAGAATATAGGCAAAATTGAATCTTTAGAGATTTACTTTATCATTATAGTCATCATAATCAGTGCTCTTATTCTCTTCATCTTCATCATCATCATCAAAATCAGCACCTTCTTTATTGTCATCATCATTTTGTGTTCTGGACTCACTTAATTTAAACAATTCAGTAATCCAAAACATCTCAGATGCTTTCAAGGTCAAGTGTTCATGTACCTATGCATGCGAAAAAGAGGTACTGATATTTGTGTATCGGAACAAAAAAATACCAAGAATTTGACATTAAGAAGGCACATATTGGTTTTGTGATTGCTGTCACATATATTGTTAATTTGAGAATGATATTAACGCAAACTGGATCAGTGGTAATTTTTTAAATCTGAAAATCTCATTGACCCATGATGGGTTGGCACCTTATACAGAGTGAGGCCTGCCTTGCACCGTAAACTGTCTGGGATGAGCTCCAGGCCAGCTGTGACCCTTCAAAGGAAAAGTGGTTGGATAACTGATGGCTAAAAATCTCATTAGAAGCTCAGCATATTGATGTGTGGACTAAAATACTGTACTGCTTTCTGGAAACTTCATTCCAAGCCTTACACACCAACCATATTCATTAGGGTAACACTGCTGTGTCTCAAAGATATTTTTTCTTTAATGTAGACAGAAATGATTCTAAGCATTTACCTACAATTGGGAGCATAGCTCCAAATTTTGGACCCTGTGCATCTGTACTCTTTGGGGCCCCTCTGGCGCCTTCTATAAGGCTGTTGGGTAATAAGTTCCACTATTCCCCCAGTCCTACGCCGCTGGCACTAAAGTCCACTGTCCACTTTACAACCAGCACTCAGACTTGTGATGTGCCTGAAGGTTGCCCACATGCACAGGTGTGACATTCAGCTCATACTCATGTCTCTTCACCTGGTGTTCATGACTCACTGTAGCTCTCTCCAGGGTGTTTTAATTTGTGTCTCACTAACTGTGTAGAAGCACATAACCTGACACTGAAACCGATACCTTACAAAAACCAACATAACAGTCAATTTACACCGTGGGCATGTACAGGTTGGTCAGTTAACTGCTAGTGATTATGCTGCACTTTAAATCAATACAGGCTCATTATCACACATATCACAGCTGTCTTTCTTATATAGCAGTATATATGCACCTAGAGAAGTCATGAAGTTGGGTTTAAAAGGAGTTTAATTACATAAAAAGTTTAAGAGTTAATGAATACGAAAGCGGTAGCATGGTGGCATGGTGGTTAGCACTGTCGCCTTGCACCTCCAGGCCTGTGTGCGTGAAGTTTTCATGTTCTCCCTGTGCTTGGTGGGTTTTCTCTGGGTTCTCTAGTTTCCTCCTGCAGACATGCAGGTTAAAGACATGCAGGTTAGATTGATTGGTGTGTCCAAAATTGCCTGTAGTGTGTTTTTGGGTGCATGTGTGCGCCCTGCAGTAGGTTGGTGCCCTGCCCTGGGTGTCCCCTGCCCTGTGCCCTATGTGTTCTGGGATGGGCTCCAGGTTTCCCCACGACCCTCACCAGGAATAAGCGGTTAAGATAATGGATGGATGAATAAGAAAGCATTATTTCAATTTGCAAATCGACTTAACACTGTCATGTTATCATTAATCCTCATGTTGAATAAGTTAAATTTTAATATGAAGGGAACTGGAGTGAATAACAGGTGTCAGTCTTGAATCTTAACTGCCTGTTAATTACACTGTATAGTAAAGTGCTGGGTGTCAGTAACCTAACAACCTTGCTCACGTGTCTTCACAATATGAATTAAATTCCTGTTTTGGAAACAAAGGTCACAATGGTGTTTATCAGTTGTTGTGAATGAAAACCAGAAAACACAATTTTTCACTTCTGTTTGCAACCAAGAATTTAATTTTGTTTTGCAGCAAAAGTTCAGTTTTGCTAAAGGAATAAATTGCATTGTAACAAAAGTTATTTCTTAAATCATGAACAGAAATGTTGTCAGTTATAAACAGAAGTCCATCCATCCATCCATTATCTTAACCGCTTATTCCTGGTGAGGGTCGCGGGGAAACCTGGAGCCCATCCCAG
>JABJVR010001574.1:0-18927 GCA_025773905.1 Chitala chitala
CCCCCCCCCCCCCCCCCCCCCCCCCCCCCCCCCCCCCCCCCCCCCCCCCCCCCCCCCCCCCCCCCCCCCCCGGTCAGTGTTGCATTTGCACTTTTTCTGAAAGTTTCACAGCCTCCTCCCCTTCCTTTTAATTCAGCTCACCAACTTGATGTTAGTCAGGCAAATGTTTCTGATCTTATGAGGGTACAGACTGAGTATCGCAGGCTAACCACAGTACCGCCAACTCAAAACCCATCCCACGTACACATCGTTATTGCACATCGTTAATGCACTTTAGCATGCTTTGACACGCTGCATATGTTGCTCTACGTCTAGTATAATAATTATCGTACAACATATAAGACCTATGAAATGAGAAGCAAGTGTTCCAGCAACATCAGAACTTTCTCAAAGGCTTGTAATTAAATGCTGTTTGCAGATTTCAGCAGGATTAGCTACCCTGTACGTTGTAATGAACACAGAATCGTGACGGCTGCGTTGGGTGGCAGGAGAAAGGGTATGAAGCTCTTAGCTGCCTTCTGCACAAATAGCTGATGAGCTAATTAATGTAATAAAGCAGGATGATGGTTAAAAAAGTGTAAGGGCCTGCTGGAGTTTTCAGCAGTCTGTGTTTTATATCGGACACTAATGGGCATTTTGGTGCCTGGCACAGTCGCAGCTGGCACGTTTAGGGCAGACTGGAGAGCAGAAGGTGGCATGTAGCAGTTTGCAGAGCTTCCTTATGGTTGAGCCAGAACAGCTAGCACACCAAGCTGTTCGTCACCACCAGCGTGGGCAGACGGCGTTGCCTGCGGCCCCTCTCAGCTGACATGTCGCCCGCTTGTCGTAGATTAGGCTTGGCGAGCGTGCGGCGTGGTGACAGTTGGTTTCCGGTGTGCATGTCTGGCACACCAGAGCGCCGTATTGCGGCCGCCCTCTCATGACTACTGCAGTCGGGCTTTTTTATTGAGGCCAGCGAGGCATGCCGAGAGCCCTCACCAGGCAGCAGGTGGGCGGTGGGGGGCACGGGGGTTTCGTCTCGCGGGTGCGTGTGCCACTCGTGCCCGCCCCTGACTCTGACACCAAATGGCCCAGCGCTGGCTAGCGTGCCACACTGCCTCACCCGACTTCTGATCTTTATTTACACGTCTGTTCAGAGTACTCGGGCACTGCCCATTCAGCTGAACCAGGCGGTGATTGACGGCTCCCGCCTGCGCTACGTCGTTTCTCTTCTCACAATGTGTCACATAAGAAAGAAAGAGAGACAGCCAGTTCCCATATTCTAAATCAGCCTGGAATGGATTTAGTTTCTTTTATTGTAACCAGAGGTGGTTCTGTTCTGATTTTGTAGATTTTCATCAAGTTAGAATCTGTGTGCTTAACTTTCTCATCCCTAATGGAAAGGTCTTGTTTAATACCTACAGAGTATGTGTGTGTCATTCTGATCACACCTTACTTCAGTTTGTTCTTCTCAGTCCCTCTGGCTAATGTTTAATTTGAATCAACTTTATCTTAGCCTTTTTACCTCTGTACATTTCCTTTTTAATTAACATGAAAGGTCAGTAGGTCATTTCCAGCAGTGAATGAAACATTCCTCCTCTCCCACAGAAATTATGCACTTCAGCTTTTAGAGTTGATGAGGAGGGAGACGGAGAAGAGAGAGGAAACACTTTCATCTTAGGTGTGAAGAAGGGAACCGACTTGCAGTTGCTGCATTTTTGACAGAGAAATGATAGGTGAATTTTTAAAGCTAATAGGATTTCCACATAATCAGCATACAAGGGGGGGAAGTGCGTCTATCCGTGCGTGCATACGTGTCTTTGTTTTACTGTCAGAGGTCACGGCGGGTTGATTAGGTCGACCAGACTCAGACTCACGAGAGAGGTGTGGCACCGCGTGCGGCAGCCCGTCATTCACAGTTCAGTGTTAGCACACCCTCCACCCCGCCGTCTGTCCTCCCAGCGGGGCGTTTCCGCAAGAGGGCCTCCTCTTCCTCCTCCTCCTCCTGCCACTGCTGCTCTGACACAGCGTGATCCGCAGACCAGCAAAGTGTCGGGTGGATGGGAGGGGCTCTCTCATGGGCAGAACGAAGTGTACCGCCTGTCTTTCATCCGCAGGAGCTGTTGCTGTGGCGTGATGCATTTTTAATGGCTGTAGAATTAAGCTGCTTAAGCCTTCTGTAACTAGCCCTTGTTGGGGGAAGGGGGATGGGGGGGCAGAATAACAGACTTGTTTTTCACAAGGAAATCGTTCTTCAGAGCTGTGTCCTTGGATATCAGTCAGCTCCACTCCGTTGGCCTTAGAGACGACTGACAACGGTCTGAAAACGAGGTTCCTTGGTGTCTCTGAACAGTGGCAGAGAGCGCAGCGGGAAGCCTTTTGTAATTGTGTCCTTCACTGTTTACTAACACGCCAGTCTCGAGAGTGTTACTTGAATCTTGTTCGGGCACACTGACTGAGTCACCAAATCTTATGAGGTTTAAAAATTATATATTTGAAAGAGCAGCATTTATATTTGAGCAAATTTGTGGTCCCACTGAACACGTTTGTAAATGTTATGCTTTTACATGATAATGAAATTGTCAGTTTACTGAGGTTCTGCTTAGCCACTTTTCAGATTCTGGTGGTGTTTAACATCGATTGGACTCCCGGAGTGGATTCGAGTGCCCTTTTAATGCACGGTGCTGCGCTAAACTCTTGTCAGTCAGCTCCGCTGTGGAGGTCATTGATTTCGGGGCATGCAGGGAGATCCATGGAACCATCTTTCTGGGAAACTATCTTTCTGGTTCTTTCATGTAAATTTACTAGGATCCCTGATAAGTCTATCTGGCAGACAATTCTGTGTTAATAATGTTTCCTTTCTTACTGTAACTTAAGGTGCTAAGTTAGTGCACATGAAGTCACCTTAACCTAGCAGGCACCATGTGTGTATTATGAGATTTAACGCTGTTATGGAATGATCAATCCGACAAATCCCACTTCTGACACCAGAAACGCTTCGGGCACCAAGATGACCTGCTGTGCCCTTGAACCTCAGAGGTGATCTGCTGTGCTCTTCAACTGCTGAGGTGACCTGCTGTGCCCTAGAGCTACATGTACCCCTTCACCCCAACTCTTGAGTAAAACAGGTTGTCCACAATGCAGGGTGCTTTTCGGGGGGGGTACAACAGGGCTTTGATCTGCTGGTGAGAGGTCAGTTTTTGACTTATGTGTGAGCCGCACTGAACATTCCTACCTTGTCCTTCTAATGTGCCCAGCAGCTGGCAGGAGAAACTATGCGTTCCCCTTCAATTGCAGTCAAATCGTCAGCAGCCAAGCTCCCACTAACAGTGCGTGGCTTTGTTTCGTGAGCAAAGCTCTGGCTTAACTCTAATACTCCTCGCTCCGTCAAGGGCCCTCATTGTCTCCTCGAAGGCCTGTGTGTGTTTTTGCTGCGGGGGTGAAGATTGTACACAGTTTTTGTTGCCACACGCCACGTGCCTTCCTTCAGTTTATACAGCTTTATACTGCTACATGACAGGATGCCACCCCGGATCAGGCGGTTATATTTATTTTTTAATTCTTTTTGTTCTCTGCAAAGTCACGTAAATCCAAGTATAATGTCAGATTTATTGAGATGTTACTTGTGTTTTTTCATATTGTTGCAGACAGGATCAGCTTCGATATAAACTTGGGCAAATGCTGGACCTTCCTGTTTGTGCACCATAGAAGATCTGGGTTGCCTTACTGGCTGCCTGTGTGTAGTAGGGAGCTCCGGTTCTTCTCCCTAACCCCTGTGGTGATGAGGACAATGTCTGCATCACTTTCTTATTGTGTATGTTAGACTTGTATCCCCGTGATAAGGGTTGTTTTTTTTTTTTTTTTGTATTCCTGTTTCTACATTTCTTGATGCGGTATCATCTGTGTCCGATGCCACTTTCGAATTCCTGCAGAGCGCTATCCCCGTGCTGCCCGCCTCCCACCCCCAGCCTTGGATCCAGCACATTATAATTCAGAACTCCCCCTCCAGCTTGACTTCTTTGCAGTCACACCCCCCATCCAGACACACACACACACGGCATTTCGCCCCTTGTAGGCAGATTCTCACAGCACATGGCGTGTGCCCACTGCTAATTAGAGGTCCTCTGCTTGGGGCTTTTTTTGTGCCCACCAGCAGGCAGAGGATCCTTCAGCACATCTGGGTATCTCCCCTCCTGTGGCCATCAGTGCCTGTATACAGACAGTCTCCTCTTCTCATGCTCTGTACAGCTGGCTTTCTGTACACCACTAGTGTGCAAGGGCTGTCTTCTGCAGCCTGGGGAACGTTCCACAAACTGAAATGCAGAAAGTAAACTAGGCAGTGTTTTAAGTAGGTAAGTCATTGTTGAAAGCCATGCTATAACCGTTTTACAAAGTATCTGCTCTCTTAATAGTAAGATTCCAGTCTGTGGTGTCTTTTACACCGTGAGAAGCGTCTTTTAGTCTCTGTGCAGAACGCTTAACTCGAGTTTTGGTTGACTTCTGCGTGTTCAGCTGTGGATCAAAACATTATCGCGTTCGTGATTTGTTCCAGTTTAGTTAATGAATAATTAAGCAGTCAGGAGAAGGTCGGGCTCGTTAGCGTCCTGCTGTTACCGTTTGCGCGTCTTCCATCCTTCTGTGTGAACGCAGCACATCCAGCGGACGATGGTGTTTGTGTGCCCTTTGCTAAAACCGCATGTCCGGTCCTTGTAAATGTATAAACGGGTCTCCCACGCGCTTCTTTTGCATGTTTCCTTCCCACCTTTTAATGGTAACGAATAAAAATCCATTCGGCTTGTTGAGCAGTCTTGGGGTTTTGAACTGAATGAGGCTCCAGGGGAGAGAGGATTAAGCCTCTGTAAAGGTCATTATTTCTGTTTTTTTTTTCTTTTCTTTGTGCATAGCAACAAACATGTACACTTATTCGGAGCTCTGCCTGATAGCTCTGTTTCTGTGCTGGTGAAAAGGAGGCCCCCTTTTGTAGCGTAGTACCTGACAGTCAAAACCCATCGTTCAGGTTGCAGGTTTTTCCGCTCCTTAGTGGTTTTCTGTCTGCACACGAGCCCCAGGATATCACTGGTTTTTACAGGGAGAATAATTGGGGCGCCCGTGCCTTTTTTAACATTTATACCCATCTGAACAGTGGGGCGTTGCTGGTTCTGGTTATTGTGTTGCCATTATAAAGGCCCTCCAGTAATGCTGTGTAGAAACTGTAGGGCTGTCTTCATGTTTTTACTGCCTTGTAAGCTCTCAAACACTGAAAAGCAGAGAGATTTATATAAATGGAAACAATAGGTAAAAAAAAAAAAAAAAAAAGAGAAGAAACAGCAGAATTTAGTGCGGTCTATACAGTCTCCCCTCATTGCGATCCTTAATGGGGGGGTTCTCAGCTTCGGCCGCCCAGGTGTGGAGTGCTACTGCCAGCATGAAAGCGAAGCCGCCGTTATACAGCTCCAGTTCCTCGTTAATGAAGTAAGTTCCGCCCCTTTGTGCCGCACCCCTGAGTAACACGTGCTGATTGGCCCTCCTTCCTGTCATTCGTCCACAGCTGAGCTGCAAGTGCCAAGACTGTACTCCTCTGCTCTGTTCGGTTTTCTGTGTCCACTGTTTCGTTGTACGTGTGCGTAACGTGCTGCACATCCATACGCGCCGACGTGTGGGAACTAACCATTTGTTCGTTGCGTGCCCAGGGAGCCCTTGTTAGTGCCCTGGCAGATGACAGTATCCACCTCTGGAACCTGCGGCAGAAGCGTCCAGCCATTCTGCATTCTCTCAAGTTCAGCAAGGAGAGGTGAGCAATGCAGCTTCTAATGCCTTTATTATTAAAACAAACACAGATACACAGACCCACGCAGTTTGTGCAGTAGCCATTAGGTAGCTGTGATTTTGTTTTGTAAATCCTGCCTTTTTCCCCAAGGTGAGTGTATGTGGCCGTTGAGTCCCGTGTTAAAGTATGTTCCAGCCATGGGATTTCCAGTCCAGAGTACTCTTTGTTCCATTCTGTGGGAAGATGTGAAGTGCTCATTGGTGTAACCTCCTATGGTGAAGGCCCTTCTGGGCTGTTTGTAGTGCTGTACTAAATACAGAAAAATCACATCTGTTTATATTTTTGTGAAGATGAAGAACATACCATTCCATGTGCTGTTGTGGGTTAGTGCTGTTGTGTGTCACGTCCTCACACGGGACACCGATCTTGTGTGGTCTCTTCTGGCTGGCGTGGTGGCCTTTGTGCTTCTAACCTGTACATGGTTACATACACGCCCAAGTTAAAAGTAGTTATGTAGCTTTCTGTATACAGTTATGAGTGACGGACCCTGCGATGTTCTACCGAAACAGCTGTCCTTTGCAGACCCGCCTTGCCACGACTCTGAAGGCAGTGTTTCTCTGGGCAGTTAGTCCACTGCTGAAAATGGGAGATCGGTCACATGCTTTTAAAGGTGTTCTAACATTAACAAAATTACCACTCTTTTCTGTAAAGCCCTCACCCTCATTCCACCCTTCTGTGGTGCTCCCAGTTTCTGCACAGCTCGAGTGCCTCGGAGGCTGTAATCTGTGTCACTTTGGTGTTCATCTTGTTCTCTTTTCTGCGTTGCAGGGTAACGTTTTGCCACCTGCCTTTCCAGAGCAAATGGCTGTACGTGGGCACGGAACGAGGGAACGTCCACATCGTGAATGTGGTGTCCTTCACCCTCTCCGGCTATGTGATCATGTGGAACAAAGCCATCGAGCTGTGAGTATGAAGCCTCTCGTGATGGCCGACAGCGTGCACTGTCACTCCGTTCCTCATGACCTGCTAATCAAGCCTGTGACGTCCATTTATGTGTTTGCGTCTACGTGTCCGTGTTTTCCAATCTTTGTCTGTATTTGAACTTGTCATATTTGTGTTTAGGTGCAGAGCTGTCTCTGGGAATTGTCTTTATGTCTTTATAAAGCATGACACCATGATACATAATGCCTACCATTTATTACTTCATTTGGGTTTATCTTGTTAATTACATAACATAATTATATGACGAGTTGTGAGTTTTAAAAATTTAGCATGTAAATAGCTGGTAGAGATGTCTGTTTTGGAAACGTCAAATTTTAATCAGTGAACTTGATAACATAGAAACAAGCCCGCACTGAAATTGAATGAACTGAATTAAGTTTTTGGCTTGTTTTGGCAAAGTGATGACCTTGAGAGGGGGTCACACTGCACTCAAGGACAGACTGTAGGCTGTGTGTCACTGTTTGTGCTGTGTTCAAGTAGACACCTGTGAGTTTGAAGCAATTTCTCATCTAGCCTTCCAGAGTTCTCCATGTTATAAACCATTGATTGGTTCTGTCACTAAGCTCTTTGCTGATGTCTTGCGTAGACGGCTGTATTTCTGACCTATTTGAGCCCTGATGTCCTAGAGCATTGGCGTGACGTGGCTGTTGAAGGAAAGCCAAGAGCGTCTGTTCTGTCGCCATCCAGCCAGAGGCGTGTCCCAAGTCGGACGCCACGGCGTCTGAGAACAAGCACAGCGAAGTGTATCTGAGCAGTGTAGAAACATGCCCGCTCACACTTCCTGTCCGTACATTTGTGTGCGCCTCCACTTTGATGTTTTATAGTGTAGACAGGGAGGCGTGTACCGTTTCTTGTCGACGTGTCACATAGCACAGGCAGCCGAGCTCTCCATTTCCTGCAGTAGAGGAAGCAGTTTTGCGTTCGCATACCGATGATATCTCGTCTTTTTGGTCGTATTAAACTGATTGTTGCACCCTGGTTATGAGGAGGCTGTGTTGTGTTTTGGTGCGACTGCAGAGTAAACTGAAGCTGGGGAATGTGGGCTTGCAGAGCTGCGATTTGTGTTGGGGTGGGGGCATGGGATATGCAGATGTGCTGCCCAAACTCACTACTCAGTCAGAATACTGCGTTAAATTATATCGCCAACCTGTTGTGCTCTGGAAGTTCTGATCTGACCCTCCTAGGGCATTTGTTTTGCCCACAGAGATGGGATATTAGTGACCCCTGATCGTTTTCTCACGGTGAGCCTAGGAAGAAGTCCTCTGTTTGTGTCTCGTGACCCCGCATATTTAATCTGAGAGCTGTCTGTTCGACACCCGCAAGAAAGAGGATGGAACATTCAGATGGTTTAAGGTGCTAGAGCTTTGGGTGATGTTTAAATATGGCAGGGTATGTTGGCATTTCCACTACATGCTCTTCTTCCAAAGTTGGCTGACCTTACCCCCCCCCCCCATCCTCTTGGCACTTGGTACGTCCCACTCCAGTAACAGGTGTCACATGACTCAATTTGTTTTGATGAAGTCATTCACAAATATGTATGTTGACATGACAATTGCAGCCGCCTGTTTAGCTCACCCTTAGCAGGTGAACCATGGCATTTACCCCACTTTTGTTTGTGAATAATAAACTTTGTGCTTTCCAGTATAGTCATTCTAAGTTTTAGCGCTGGTTTCAGATCCACGTTGTTTCAGCAGGTGCATCGTGAGCGTGTCAGTTTAATAAAAGTATTTACACAGAAACCTGCAATGAAATGGCTGCCAACTGAGAGTGATTTCATAGGTTTGCCAGTTCTTCTGGATGCAAGGATAAGACAGGACGCACGCTCTCTTTCATAGATGCACACACAAAAACAAAACCATCGGACATGATAAACCACTTCATGAAACTGTTAACGCATCCGTGAGAAGAGGCCATTTGTTTTAAAGCGGCAATTAAAAACGCATTACGTCCCTAAGATGACACTGCAATTTGCACTGCGCGGCTTTACTGTAGCGCGTGCTGTTCCACTGCCATCGCCTGTGCTTCATTGTTACCATGGCGATCCGTCTCTAGTATAGCATCCACCCTGCAACAGGGCTCTTACATTTTGATGGTTTTAGGGCTTAATTATAGCACTGTCAGTGCATGATCATGACTGTGGTTTAATGTGTCAAAAGTGGAATCATGTCCTCAGTTACCTGTCCAAGGATAATATTGTGATTTTTCTACCCGTGGTAGCAGGAGGGAAGAGTGCCTTGTCAGCCTCTCTGTCTCAGACAGTCTCAAAAAGCATGTTTATTATTCTTCATTGAGCAGTCTAAAAATCTTCCCTTTTCCTGTTTTGTTTAACTATGGCCTTTTTTTGTATACTTACGTTAATGCCACAGATGTTGTTGTGTATGTTAAGTGCAGGGTGAATATTACTGGGGTCAGGTTACAGTACACAAGGAAGCATTTGTCTTTGTGATCTTTCTGCAGGTCCTCCAAGAGCCATCCTGGGCCAGTTGTTCACATAAGTGATAACCCCATGGATGAAGGAAAGGTTTGTCCCTTTAGGGCTTCCTTACGTTTCACCTTACATTCCAGCATATGATGCATTCTGTTTGGTTTATATGTAGAACGTTATGTTTTTTTATGTGAGATGATAATTCTTTACAAAATGGAGAGAACATGGTTCTGGTTATCATTACATATCACCTTTCTGAGTGATTTCTGATGAAAAGTTTGCTGTCAAACAGCGTTTCTGCAGTCTAACGTGTCATGCAGGGCTTGAATGTTTTTAGTTTTGAGTTTTAGTTTTCAATATTGAAACTAAACTTCACTCTTAAAATGTGTTGCAAAAAAGTGTGTGGATGAGAGGTGGGAAAAGTGTAATACACTCACACAAAGAGCAGGTATGTACTGACAGTGTCTATAGTGCAAACTTTACTGTCTGACTTCTATGTACTCTCAGATGTGTGACAAGTAGAATGTGGTTATTTAGTGTTTCTCCTCTTCTTCAATTCCCACTCCTCAGCTTACAATAGGATTTGAGAGCGGAATAGTGGTCTTATGGGATCTGAAGTCAAAGAAAGCAGACTACCGGTACACTTACGATGAGGTGAGTGTGTCCTTTTGCAGGACATAACCTTTACCTGTACCGACCCTGCTCGTTGAACAAAGTCGAGATAAACCGAGGACTGACAGGAGAAATGTCCAGCCAGAGGTCTCGTGCTGCCAACGTTACCCCTTCCCGTTGCTTAGTAGGTGTTCCAGAAAAGGCTTTGATCCAGGGGTGCTAATAGTTCTGTACCAGGCCTGTGACACATGCAGAATCTGTGCGGTCCACACTTTTTTCGGGCCATTCTTTTGCTCTGAGTAACGTGTATCTAACGATGCGGTCAGTGGTTCGGCTGGTCACCCTGAGAGCTTGACCACATTTCTCTGTACTGTTGCATAATGAGGGAGTTTAACTGGCTTTGCTGTTTGCCCACACCAGGAGTGAAGGCCCAGGTATTGTTTGAAAGTAAGTGTGTTAGCAACTGTGCTGGAGAAGCTGTAGCAGGCCGCACTGAACTGGAGGCCTGGCCTGGGATGGCGAGGTCCAGGCCAGGCTCATGGTCCGCTGTTTTCTCGGCCCTGAATCAGCAGCTGGTCGGTTAGTCTGTTGCCCTCCTGTCTGCTGGAAACAGCCTTGTCCTGCCCTCCTCTCCAAGAGCGGCTTTAGCATTTTAACTCTTTTGCATCTTTCATTTGTTCTTCTGCACGGAGAGATTGTTACACCTCTTGGTGTGTATGTACAGACAAGACGCTTTCTCCAAAACTGCCAGAACAAGTCTGTGCAGTTCAGAAGAGCCTAATCCAAAGTGTCTGTAGCACCGTAACAGCTGAACTCTGCTGCCTTTGTGAGTTAAGGTGTCTACAACACAGGCAGGCTGGGACACAGCGTACACAGGCGGTTTCCTCTGTTTGTGTGTGCGTGCCATGTTCATACCACGTGATGTGCCAGCCTCTGACCTGCTTCCTCTTTCTCCCTCTGCACAGGCGATTCACTCAGTGGCCTGGCATCACGAGGGCAAGCAGTTCATCTGCAGCCACTCGGACGGCACGCTCACCATGTGGAACGTCAAGTTGCCCGCCAAGCCCATGCAGATTATCACCCCTCATGGTAAACACCACGTGCACCAGCCACATGCTTGTGTCCAGGCTCGTGCCGTCAGGCAAGCGTGGCAGATGTCTCGGGTGGTGGGGTGCGGTTTGGGTTCTAACTGTCATGGCTGTGTTTCGTTTCAGGGAAGCAGGCCAAGGATGGAAAAAAGCCAGAGCCATGCAAACCCATCCTGAAAGTAGAGTACAAAACATCCAGGGCTGGGTAAGGGGCGGGGCTTCTGGCAGGCACAGCCACTCACATTACCTCTTTTACATAACTATTCCTGATTGGTAGACTTGACCATCACTCAGCTGACATTTGGCCGGATGTCTCTTTGCATTGTCACAAATGTAAGTTACAGGGGTGCACGTGTGTGTGCGTGTGTATAATAATGACCTTAAAATTGTTTGGTGTCACAACACATTGACAGGAGAAAAAACAGCTTCCATGTAAACAGTTGACTGTCCTCGTAGCCTGCCTGTGTTTCAGTAATGTCTCTGCATGCGCAACACAACTTTGTCCCCGTGCAGCGATCCGTTTACAATCCTGTCAGGAGGCCTATCCTATGACACCGCGGGAAGGAGACCATGCCTCACTGTAATGCATGGGAAGAACACAGCGGTTCTGGAGATGGACTATGCCATCGTGGACTTCCTCACGCTATGCGAGACACCCTACCCAAATGGTACGTGGCTGGCCTTAACCGTTTAGCCACTTCCGTGAGATGACCCTTCACAAGCTCAGTTTGTTGCCGTACCGTTGCCGATGTCTCCACAGTCTACCAAGACCCTTACGCTGTGGTTGTCCTCCTGGAAAAGGATCTGGTTGTTATTGACCTTACACAAAACGGGTGAGTTTGAACGAGAGTAAAAACTCCCGAAAAGCAAAATGTTTTCTTTTAGTCCGAGACCTGCAGGTGTAATGAATGTAAAAGTGTTGCTGTGTGAATCCCTTGACAGTCAGAACAAGAGTGTGATTAGTCCCCTGAGCGAGAGACTTGGGTCTTTAGCTTAGCGGGCTAATTATCTTGTCTGGTAACTTGTGCAGGCTGCCAAGTTGTGAGTTGGAGCCCTGTTAGCCCCCATAACAGAGGTCCACTTACGCTTGTGTTTTCCCTCTTGGAAACCACGTGTCATGTGACATCACCATTCTTGACCTTCCACTTCATTCAGGTACCCCATATTTGAGAACCCTTACCCCATGAATCTACACGAGTCTCCTGTAACGTGCTGCGAGTACTTCACGGATTGCCCAGCGGACCTAATTCCCGTGCTCTACACCGTCGGAGTCCAACAGAAGCGCCACATCTACAGCAAGAAGGTGTGTCCTTTTGTAAGGTTTTCACAAACTTCAGAATCGGTATAGTGCGTTAAACCACTGATTGGCTAAATAATTAACCAAAAATGAAGTGTTGACCTTTGGTTACTGCATTCACTGTTTTTTTTGGTGGGTACTGCTTGTTTGAATTTTAGTTTCCCTGAATTTTCTCAAGCATTTTTGAGATGTACAGGTAAAATAGATTGACTGTATTTTGTTTTTCTTTTCCTCCTCTGTTTCAGGAATGGCCTGTCAGTGGTGGTAACTGGGGTCAGGGAGCACAAAGCTATTCGGAGATAATTATCACAGGGTAAGAGTATGTGTGCAGGCTCCTTACAGACTGCCTTTCCAGAGGGATGGTGGGGAGTGTGTGTGTGTGTGTGTGTGTGTGTGTGTGTGTGTGTTCTCTTACTGGCTCCTTTCATACTTCTGATTGGTTACTTTTAGCTGTTGACAAATGTCTGGTTGACATTAAAAACAAGTGACAATCATGTGTCATGTTGGTTGTGACATGATTAACAATGTACATGTGTGATTGTCCTTGAATCACTGAAGTAGGAAATAATGGCATCCTTTATGCATTTTGCAGTCCTAGAAAGGAGGGGGGGGTTGCCACCTACAGGAATGTGTGACACGTTGATGATAATCATCATCTTCCTTCTTTCTCTGAACCACAGACATGCAGATGGCTCTGTTAAGTTTTGGGATGCCTCAGCAAGTAAGTAGGCTGGATTTCCACATGTGGTCCTGTAGGCCGCTTGCTTTCTCGCCATCAGATCTATGCACCTCTGTCTTACTGTCAGCCAGCAGACAAAAATTATAATAAATAAACCATCCTGAGCATAAAAAAATGCCAGTATGAGCTTGGATGCCTGTTTTGACAGGCTAACAGGACTGGCTGTCTTGTACGTGTCTCTGCCAATTGGTTCTCCTTTGCAATAAAGTTAAATTTGAAAAATGTCATCACATGACCTGTTCTTTTCTTAGGGAACACATAGTTTATTCAGAAATTTTGTTGAAACTAGCTTCCTTTGTGGCAGTGTGTGTATCTGTTTGTGTTGGTTTGTTAACGGGAACTCTTCTTCGGTTAACAGTGTCACGCCAAAAGTGTGGTCACGCAAAACTTTGATTTGTGAGCTTTTCCCAAATAGGCCCACTCAGGAAAGGTGAGTAGCCAGGGTGAACGTAAGGCTGTGTGTTTTCTTCCCAAGTAATGCTCCAACTGCTGTATAAGCTGAAGACAGCCAAGGTGTTTGAGAAGCTCCGCCCTAAAGAGGAGAAGCGGAGCACGGACATAGTTGAAGAAGACCCCTTTGCCATCCAGACCATCTCCTGGTGCCTTGACAGTCGGGTGCTCTGCTTGGCTGGAGTCTCCGCCCACATCATCATCTACAGGTTCAGCCAGCAGGAAGTGACATCAGAGGCGGTGCAGGTAGCGGCCCTCCCAGAGCTTCTGTAGAAGTGTCTGTTTTGGTTTGAATTGCTTTGACTTAACTAGTTACTTCTTTAAGCTGCTTTACATAAGCTGCTTGTAATGTACACATTCTCTTTTTTTATAATCCTCTGTGGTTTTATTAAATGTGCGTTTGACTGCTTTAGATAAGGACAGCAGTGTAGTCTTAAAGCCTTCTTAAAAATGACGGTACAATGCTTGTGTGAAGCACTTATCGTCTGAATGTGTGGCAGCTTCTGTCTCTCTGTGTGTAGTAATGAGCTGTAGATTATGGTTATGAGAAAGGTAATCAAACAAATTGGGTATGATGGGAATCCCATAATACACTGCACTGGTTCTGACACCATTTTTTGATGGAGCGCTACAGAAACGTCAGGGTCATATTAGGCGTGAATGTCTAACGTGTAATGCGTTTGACTACAGTGATGTGTTTTGATGTACTTGAATTGTAATTGTATACCGTGAAGTAGTGTAGGCAGATCTGCGGCTGGCACTGTTGACATGTTGGATGATGGCTTCAGCGTTGTTGCCAGTGGACTTGATGTGGGGTGAGAGTGGGGCGTATGCATGTTTACCGTGTTTACCATACCATCCTCCGCCCCCCTCAGCTCCTGGAGGTTAGGCTCGTGTATGACCTGACCAACACAGAGTCCCCAGAGGCAGCAGTGGAGCCTGCCCCTCCCACCCCGACCGTGACCTCCAGCCCCCAGGTCAGCGGCACAGAGTCCCTGCCTTCCACCAACGGTAGCCCTTGTGAGGCGATACGTGACAACATGCCCTGTCTGAAGTACGTACAGGTTGCTCTGCCTGCCTAGTATCCCCGTCACCCTCTTCTTTTCTAATTAATTAGTTACATTTAAAAATGAACTCCTCGTCCTAGGAGCCATTCTGACTTTTGTTGGGTGAGTACTGTTTCTCACAGGTGAAACAGAATGGCTCCTTCTGGGACTTTGCCATCCAGCTTCTGCACCAGGACTGTTCCACAAGGGCTTGCGTTTCCTCAGGGCGCCTGCCTCTGCGGAGGTGCCGAGAGACGAGCTTGTAATGACCATCTCTCCGCTGTTCAGGGTGCGAAGCTCTCTGCCGAAGCAGTTGCCGGGGTACCAGGTGGACCTCGTGGTCCAGTTGCTGTGGGTGAGTGGAGAGCCTCCGCAGCAGATCACCGCCCTGTCCATCAACTCCGCGTATGGCCTGTGAGTGTGTCACGCATCGCCAGCCGCTTTGGGCCAGAGAGCACACTGCCAGATAAAAATCCATTACCTCAGCTTTGTGTTAGTCTCACTGTATAGCCAAAGGGCTTCAGCACACTATACTGTGTCACGAATCAGACAGGCTGAGGTGAGGTCCAAGTACAGAGAGGGAGATTTATTAAGAAACAAAGCAAAAGACATTAACATGGGGCCACAATCTTTAACATATACTCTGACAACTCCACTCTTATGCTAGCAACATACTAACACAAATGGAAAACTTAAATAGGGATGTTAACAAGGCACAACTGGTAGGGACTAATACACTTAAGACATTGAACATGTGGGCATTTAGGGAGGGAACCTAGTAGACATTAGGAGAAACAACAGCCATGGGCATTACATGTCTGTTAAACACTGTTGATGTGCATGCATGATGCATATTGCTCTGGATATATCTGACGAATAATGATCAAAGTCTGACAACCAAACTTTATGAAATTCTTATTAAATATATACATTTGGAGTGGAACTTTTGTTGACCTACATTTGAAACGCAGTATATGAAGTGTGATGTTAACATTTCAGGAAGCCAAGCCAGGCCTCGGTGTTAATGGCCAGCATTGTTTCTGGTGATTTTTTTTCCTTGCCTCTGGACACAGAGTGGTCTTTGGCAACAGCTCTGGCCTCGCCATTGTCGACTACGTGCAGAAGACGGTTCTACTCAGCATGGGGATGTTGGAGCTATACGGGTCGGGCGACCCCTACCAGAGACAGCCGCGGTCTCCCCGCAAGACAAGGCAGCCGTCTGGAGGTGATAGGCCCGCCCTGCTTGCACGCTGAACCTGAAACGCTTGTGTTGTAGTTATGTGTTCATAATCTTGTGTGTGTTTTTGGGCAATGAATATCTCTGAAGTTGGAGGCCACATCTCACAAAGCCAAACCTGCAGCTGCCAATCAGCTTCTCACTGATTTCCTTCAAACAGAAAGAGCAGGTCGCACTGTGCGGATAAACTCCCGCCACGGCGTGCTGCTCTCCACGGGGATCGTCCCCGGCGAGTATCCCATCTGTCCCTACGATCAGACAAACCTCCGTTTTAACTAAAGGCGGAGTGCGATCCTGTTCGGCCCCGCCCCGGCCTGCTCTAAGCCCCGTGACGGCACTCGCACAGAAAGATGCGTTTCCCAGCATTCTGGGTGACTGCGTTCAAACACAATGGTGCGTAAACGTTGGAGGCTGACAGATGGCACGGACCCGTGTTCCAGCCTCGGCCTGGTTCCGCGGATGGCCTGCTTTTCAGCTTGTTGTCGGACGTAATGTCCCTGTTTAGTTTCTGTGTTCATGTCTTCCTGTGGTCCTTTGTATAAGTGTTCAAGCGTTGCTCAGTTTCTGCAGGTCAGCCAGGGCTTCCTAACCAGTCTTGTGTTCGTTCCCATCTAACCCTCCCAGTACCCCCCCCCCCACGCTCACTATCGTACTTTTGTTTGTCCGTCTCTCCCCTGGGCTTCGTAAAAGACCCTCCGACATCTTGCATGTCTGGCCTCGCTAGCCTATATACTGAGTCTGTGAAAAAGCTCCAGGCTTCTTACCTTAGTAAGTCCCTTGGCAACAGCGACACACTTCCTGTTGCCCACCGTTGTTTCGGTTTCTGTGATTGTAGTTGTTTGCCTCCTCTACACTGTTATTTTTGATTTCTGAAACAAAGTCACAGTGTAGGAAATGTTTACAGATATTTATGCAAACATCACAATGGCAGAAAACCACATGTAGTCAAACTGCTTCATGTTTTGTTTAAGTAAGTTAATGTAGCATTTTAGCAACAGCATTTTGTCCTAGTATTTTATTCTAGTGTTAATTCTAGTCTTTCTTAAAATTCTGTGTTAAAATGCTACATTTATTTGCTACTAAACACATAATGCATAACAAAAAAAGGCAATACATCATATTGTAATGCCTGAACGTATGTGTACCTAAATGTCTGTTGGGGAAAAATGTCAAAAGTAGAGGACTCAAACTGCCTGAACATGGATTCTGCTTGTCATAGGGTGCCATCTTTTGGACATCTGCAGAATTGCATGGTGCTGTGTAATTCTGCTGTTAGTGACGTTTCAAAAAAAATTTACGGTTTAGCTACATTAGTACTTCAGTTGATAGAGTAAATGAGCATAAATATGCAGTTATATTTTCCCATAGATTCAAAACGTATGAATTTCCTACAGTGATGTGTAATTCACATTACGTACTGTACATCAGTGTCACACATGACAGGCTGCAGTATGTTAAGTAGGTTAGATGCAGTGCAGTGAATTATATCAGTATACTGGTATAATTCACATAGTAGTTTTCTTCTAAGTCATTTTGTGTTTTCACTTGTTAGTGAAACGTTCTTTGTGAAGACCCAAAATAGGTAGTGTGTGTATAATAGGAAACGTGTGTTATTATTGCACACACTGCAGTGTATAGTTTTGTGTAGCTTGTTTGTTTCTTTCCTCAGGTCTCTGTGATATTAGTGAAAGTTCCACTACTTCTGAAGATCGTTGTTGCAAGTCGCCAACTTCAGGTAAAACCATAGTAACGCCCTGCCCTTTCTGCTTCACCCTTGTTCGTTCTGTATCGTGTCTATAAATTCTGACTTGTGGTCTGTTTCAGTGTGTCTGAACCAGCTCTCCTTGGATAAGGACTGTTGGTGGTTTCGCTGGGTATATTTTGGCTTGTACTGGCCTGGTTGATGTAAACTGGTCCCTAGCTATATGCAGAATTTTATCAAGCCTTTCCGAAGCTCCTGTTTAATGCAGAATCAAGCAGTATAACTACTGTAGTGCATTACAGACCCCTGTCCTTGAGTGTACCCTGGCTCTGTGGATGTCCAGTGCCTTTCAGGCTGATAGGAGAATATTTTTGCGCATGTGAAAACTTTGCTGGCATTTTAGCATATAGTCATTGATTTGTTAATCATTTAAAAGGCCTCGGCGTACTGGTAGCTTTGGGTTGTGCAAATTAAATGCAGTACCGTGGGTTAGCAGCATGTTCTGTGAGATGACGGGGCAGGGGTGTGGTCATATTTCTCGGCTGTACTGTACAGCGCACCCCCTCCCCCCCATGTGGTTTTGCACTGACGATAACCGGTTTAAAGCCCCATGGTGGGCGTGACATGCTGCCCAGGTTTACCCAAAGAAAACAGTAAAACATTACACTGAAGTACCATGACCCACCTCACAATTAACAACCTGTCATGTTCCAATATGAATAATTACAAGAAAATGACTTCCACATACACACACACTTTTGGTGTCTTGTTCAATAATTCGACCACATTTCTTCAGATTATTTTGTGTGTGTGTGTGCTTGCTTGCGCGTGTGTGTGCGTGCACATTGGCAGGCTGTCTGTGCTGTAGCACTGCCAAGCACAGTGTCACAGATGCACTTTGTTCAGATGGTTTTCTGATTCAGTGCTTGGCTTTGTTAAATAGCCCTACGCTGACAGTCTGTGTTGCTGTCATTACATAGGCTGCGTCTTGCCTTGCAATTGCGATGACCATAAACAGCTCGATTTTATTGAGAAGGGTACGTCACCGTTTTGTTTCCATGCAGTTTCTTAAAAGCTACAATTCATGTTTGGCATGAAGTCTGTCTGTGTGCTTTCACATGTTGTCTTTTGTTTTTTAACTATTTCCAGTGAAGGCCAAAAGTAGAAGGTTTACCAAGGCACTAGTGAATGACTTAGGTACAGTACGAACACCTGGCAAATTTACTCTCCCTTCCTGCTGATTGGCTGGACTCCTCTCGTACGCACTAACACGCTGTGCCCTGATTCAATGGTGATCTTCCTTCGCTGCTTAAAACATTCCTAAAAATCTGAGTCTGAAATGGATGAGATTCTGACCAGCCTTTGCTCTTGTGCCTAATTGGTGAGGGGATAACAGTAATCACTGACAGTAGTCATAACGGAATCGTGGAGAACTGAACGGAAATTCTCACTCAACGCAATCTTGTTCTCGCTGTCTCTAACACTGCATGATATCATATCTAAAGGAAAGACTACTTTAAAAAAAAAAAAAAAAAACTGGGGGGGGGGGGGGGTTTAAATGGATATGTTTTAAACGTGTAAAA